>JAJHIY020000271.1:0-7500 GCA_022114975.2 Lampris megalopsis
CACGACACGACGTCTCTCTCTCTCTCTCTCCCCTCTCCGTCTCTCTTTCTCTCGCTCATGCTCTCTCTCTCTCCCCTCTCCGTCTCTCTTTCTCTCGCTCATGCTCTCTCTCTTTCTCCCCTCTCCGTCTCTCTTTCTCTCGCTCATGCTCTCTCTCTCTCTCTCTCTCCCCTCTCCGTCTCTCTTTCTCTCGCTCATGCTCTCTCTCTCTGTCTCTGTCGCTCTCTCTCTAGTTGCTGTGATGTCATCTTATCATGTTTACAGTATCAGATCCAGGTTGGAACAACAAGCCGCAGATAACACACAGAACATTCTGGAATCTGTCTTCTGAATTTTAATCAGCCGGCTTCCAACCGATTAAAACGGATTAATTAGAATGGGAGTGGGTTTATAGGTGGAAGGGTGTGTGTGTGTGTGTGTGTGTGTGTTACATTTTGCTGATATGACATTGCAAACATTCTCCTTGCGCGCATGTGTGCGCACGCACGCACGCGCGCGCGCGCACACACACACACAAAACCTGGTGCAGACCCCAACAATTTGAATAATTTTCGCCCAATCTCAAATTTACCATTTCTTCCTAAAACACTTGAAAGAACAGTCGCATCTCAAGTACACACTCACTTGACTCACAACAATCTGTTTGAAGAATTCCAGTCTGGTTTTCACTCCATGCTCAGTACGGAGACAGCATTGGTGAAAATCACTAATGACAAGTTGATGGCAGCTGACTCTGGGCTCTTAACCACACTTGTCCTCCTGAGGACAAGTGTGTGTGAGTGCAGCCTTTGATACCATCTCACACAACATCCTCCTAGAGAGATTAGCTTCCATTGGAATAACTGGTACCCTCTTTGACTGGTTTAGAGCATATCTCTCTGGCCGCACTCAGTTTGTCCAACTTAAAAATTTGAGATCACAGCCCTTTCCTGTTACTACCGGTGTTCTCCAGGGCTCTGTATTGGGACCCCTCCTATTTATTATTTACCTACTACCTCTTGGCCACATTTTCAGGAAATTTGGCATTCAATTTCACTGCTACGCGGATGACAGCCAGCTTTATCTATCCACCAAGCCAACCTCCATTCTTCCGCCCACTTCCCTTTCTGACTGCTTACTAGAAATTAAATCCTGGTTTTCATACCACTTCTCAAACTTAATAGTGATAAAACTGAGGTCCTTTTAGGTGGCACTAAATCTACTTTGGCCAAACCTAATAGTTTTTCTCTGACTATTGACAATTCTATAGTTCCTCCATCGCCTCAGGTTAAGAGTCTGGGTGTCATCCTGGACAGCACATTATCTTTTGAAGCTCACATCAACAATGTTGCTCAGTCTGCATACTTCCACCTACGCAATATTAATCATCTTCGCCCATCACCTACACCTAACAGCACCGCCATTCTCACTCACACCCTGGTTACATCCCGTATTGACTACTGCAGTTCTATCCTCTTTGGTCTTCCCCTCAGGTGTCTTCATAAACTTCAGTTGGTCCAGAATTCAGCTGCCCGTATCAGTACCAGAACTCTTTCCATAAATCATATCACTCCTGTTCTTCAGCAGCTTCACTGGCTCTCTGTTAAATACCATATTGACTTCAAGATCCTGCTCCTCACCTTTAAGGCCCTTAATAACCTAGCTCCTTCATATCTTTCTGAACTCCTTTATATCCACACACCCTCCCGCACTCTCAGATCCTCTTCTGCTCCCCAACTCACTACACTATTGGTCCGCTTGACTACCATGGGGACTAGAGCCTTCAGTCGTTCTGCCCCCCCCCCACGCCTATGGAACGCTCTCCCACAATACATTCACAACACTGACTCTCTTTCAACCTTCACATCCCATCTCAAAATGCACCTTTTCAAACTGGCATATTCAGTCTGATCCACGCTGCACTGAGTTTTGTGCAGATGATGACTTTACACTTATCTGTTGCGTTAACTTTTTATTGTCTACCCTGCTTTTTGATCTTATGCTGTCTGATACAGTGCTGCTTGTTTTTTACTGTGTTCTGTAAGGTGTCCTTGAGTGCTCTGAAAGGCACCCACAAATAAAATGTCTTATTATTATTATTATTATTAAGTCATGAGCACAGGAGAGAAGACAATTTAAATCAGACTCAGAAAATGGATCGCCAGATTTTCTTTTTCTTACTGACTCTCAGGGCATCTGTAAAAGTCTGCACAGCTGCAAATATTTAGTTTTAGTTCAGATTAAGCGATTGGAACCCAGATAGCAGATGCATTTGGGCCTAATCTGGGGCACTTTTAGTACTTACGGCTCAGTTACGGCCCTGGGAACTGCTGTGTGGGCCAGACATGGCCCAAATGTCATAAGCCGGGCCTGACTTGGGTTACGGCAAGTGTTGTGTGCACCAGACATGGTCCAAATATAATGAACCAGGCTTGACTTGGGTTACAGCACATAGCATGTGGGTCAGATGTGGCCCAAATTTAATGAGCCAGGCTTGCCTGTAGTTTAGCCACATGCCGTGTGAGCCAGAAGAGGCCCAAATGTCATGACCTGTAGCTGAATTGAGGCAGCCACACTCACCCTGAGTCAACGCCGTCATTCAAGGCCAAATGTGGGCTGTAAGATAACTGCAGATGTGGGCCATATTTGGGCCAAAGATTCTTTGCTATCTGGGAAATGTGCACTTGTTGCTGGTAACGCCAAGTGCTCGTGTTGAATGCTGTAGTTGTATGATGAGAAACACATGCAGGGTAAATACATGAAGCCGTGTCACATTCCCCACCATGAAATTATCTGAATTCTGCCCTCAATTGAGCGCTAAATGAAAATATAAACACGTACCACTAAAAACACAACAGATTTCATATTATGGGTCTGAAATCAAAATTAAGAAAACCAGAATCTAGGAGGCTCTACTTTGTGTGTATGTGAAACCTGAACCTCATTTCATATTTGACTGCTTAAGTCAGAAGAAGAAGAAAGAAAGCACTTTATTTTGTCATTGTACAAGTTACAATGAATGTGTTCTCTGCATTTAACACATCCTATTGTATAGGAGCAGTGGGTAGCTGCAGCACCTGGGGACCAACTCCCGTTCTTCTTTCCACTGCCTAGCTCATGGGCACAGACAAGAGACAGGAGTGGTCTGCTGCGGCCTGAGGAGGAAAGACCGAGGGCGGTCTGACAGTATGCGGAAGTGGGGCAGGCTAAGCTAACTGCTAGCCCAAGGCCCTGCCCAAGAGGAAACACTGAGGGCGGTCTGACAGGACGCGGAAGGGGGGCAGGCCAAGCCAACTGCTAGCCCAAGGCCCTGCCCAAGAGGAAACACAGAAGGCAGTCTGACAGGACACGGAAGTGGGACAGGCTAGGCTAACTGCTAGCCCACAGCCCTGCCTGAGAGGAAACACTGAGGGCGGTCTGACAAGATGTGGAAGCGGGGCAGGCTAGGCTAACTGCTAGCCCACGGCCCTGCCTGAGAGGAAACACTGAGGGCGGTCTGACAGGTTGTGGAAGCGGGGCAAGCTAGGCTAACTGCTAGCCCACGGCCCTGCCTGAGAGGAAACATAGAAGGCAGTCTGACAGGATGCGGAAGTGGAACAGGCTAGGCTAACTGCTAGCCCACAGCCCTGCCTGAGAGGAAACGCCCAGGTAGTCTGGCGGTGGCCTCACCTAGCGTCGACTATACAGTGTTTTTGTCTGCCTCTGCGTTGTGTCGTCGTGTGGGGGACGTGTGTCGAAAGTGTCTGGCCAGAGAGCTGGCATTGGATCGGCTGAGGAGCTTGGTCTGCTTCATCCGATAGGCCCAAGGACCACGGCCCTGCCTGGAGCTGTGCCTGAGGAGGAAACACCAAGGGTGGTCTGACGGGACGCGGAAGCGGGGCAGGCTAAGCTAACTGCTAGCCCATGCAGACTGGCAGTTCTGACAGTCATCCTGGCTGGCGTTTGTTCTCCGGACGGTGGAGTGTTTTGGAGTTTTTGGGTGGACCGTGTTGTTGGCTGTTTTTTTCCTTTCTTCTGTCTGTTTTTGTATGTTTTTGGTGGTGGTGTTTTTGGAGGTTTGTGGATATGTGTTTCTATCTTTTGTGTTGCACTGCTGTGGGCTGGGAGAAATGGAATTTTGTTTCTTTTGTGTACACAGTACACAAGATGAAATGACAAATAAATTGTTCCTGATTAACCCTATCATGCACGTGTTTCTGATGGTGGGAGGAAACCCACGCAGACGCTGGGAGAACATGCAAACTCCGCACAGAAAGGACCTGGGACGGCCTGGGGTTCGAACCCAGGACCTTCTCGCTGTGAGGCAACAGCGCTAACCACTGGGCCACGTTTTTTTTTTTAATGAAGAAAGAATGTATTTGTACACACACTCCTGTTGTGTCTCATCTCCACCCAGAGTGTAAATCAGAAAGTCACGTGACATGAAACAGGGTTTGAGGTTAAATTCATAACCAGCAGAACCAGTTGACCTCAGCCTGTGGTTTGGCTTTTTGTTTATTATCTCTGCTAATTTATATGTGCATATTAACAAAGACACACCCTCACTAACCTCACACAGTGTGTGTGTATGTGTGTGTGTGTGTGTGTGTGTGTGTGTGTGTGTGTGTGTGTGTGTGTAGATGGAGCAGACAGACCAAGGGCATTGCAGACCGTAGAGTGTTTCATCAGACCAACTCACAGCCACTGGACCTTCACACTGACGGAATAAAACACACACACACACACACACACACACGCACACACCTTGCATACCCATGTTTGTTCTTTGTGTGCACATGCATGTCAGACAGCATGTGAGTGTGTGTGTGTGTATGTGTGTGTCCTGGGTGTGCATGCATGACTGAATATGTGTGTGTGCGTGTGTGCATGAGTGATTGTTTTGTTAGTGCCTGCATGTGTGTGTATGTGTTTATGACTGACTGTGTTTGTCTTTCTGCATGTGTGTGTGTGTGTGTGTGTGTGTGTGTGTGCGCTCACAGAGGAGCTGACCGGCTCATAGTAATTATGCTAATTGTTTCGATGCCCTTGCCTTTATTTATGCGCGGCTGCTAAGGTAAATAAAAGGAAATTGCTTTGGATCCAACTGTATTCATTTCAGCATGCTAACTAGGACTCACACACTGCTGTGTGTGTGTGTGTGTGTGTGTGTGTGTGTGAGAGAGAGAGAGAGAGTAGTGATACACACACTTGTTTTCCCTTTACAAATTCTTCAGGTAATTGCATTTTGATTGTACATTTCTTTATTTCATTTTGTGTTTGAGCGTGTTTGAGCGTGTTTGTGTGTGTGTGTGTGTGTGTGTGTGTGTGTGTGTGTGTGTGTCTATTTAGTCGACACTAATAATGAAAGGTTTTGTCATAAGCGGACAAACAGACGGTGGGAACTGAAAGTATGAACAGTGTTTAGTAGTGAAGTGACTTCCTGTGAGTCTGAGACAAAGTAAACGAACACAACACGACAGGCAGTGTTACACAACAACCACAACAACATGCAAACAATCTACTATTTTCAAATCAAATGAATTGATCAGAATCTTAATTACAGCTGTGGTATGTACGTGAACTTGAAATAATCGTTCACTATGACCATTGTGGATGTTCAAACTTAAACTCCAGGTCTGTGTCACAACACAGAACACCACCACCACTTGGCAACATCTGGAAATAGGCATCATGGCGGGCTGCGCTATTTCCCCTCTGGCATTCACCACAGCAATGGAGCTTGTCATCCATGCATCTCGATGGGTGGTGGGAGGCGAAAGGTCCAGGAATGGCCTGCGTCTTCCACCAATCCGGGCGTACAGGGAGGACTTGACCACCATAGCAACAACGAAACCAAGCACCAGGCGCCTGCTGCAGAAACTCCAGGAGAACATCCAGTGGGCACGGCAAATCCCGCAGCATCTCCACTGTTAAAGGCCAATTAACAGGTGAACGGTTCTACATCAGTGATCAACCAATCCCCACAGTCCTGGAGAAGCCCATCAAGAGCCTCGGACGGTGGTACAATGCAGACCTCAAAGACACCCAGCAACTGGAGAAACTTCGTCAGGACACAATCAGCGGCCTCAGGCAAATCAACAACACTGTGCTGCCCGAGATGATGAAGCTCTGGTGCTTTCAGTTTGGGCTGTGACCCCGACTCATGTGGCCAATAGCCATGTACGAGGTCTCACTATCTCATGCCAATCGCTTGGAGAGGCTAGTGAACTCGCAGGTGAGGAAGTGGCTCGGACTGCCAAAGTGCCTCAGCAGTGTTGGACTCTACGGCAATGGAGCCCTCACACTGCCAATTTCCAGCCTGGTTGAGGAATTCAAATGTGCCAAAGTGAGGTTGGACATGTCCCTCACAGACCCGGTAGTAAGAGGAGTTGCTCAGACCCTAGCAACAGGGAAGAAATGGACCCCAGCTGCAGCTGTACTGGAGGCGAAATCTGCCCTCTGCCACCGAGACGTAGTAGGCCATGTTCAACAAGGCAGAGGCGGCCTTGGCCTGGGAACAAAAACACCTACTTGGCAAAAGGCGACTACTACCGAACGGCGAACTATGGTGGTAGAGGAGGTTCGCCGACAGGAAGAAGAAGCCAGATGTTCTAAAGCCGTAGCACAAGCCAAACAGGGCCGCTGGATGAGGTGGGAGGGTGTTGAAAAGAGGAAACTCACATGGAGTGAGCTCTGGAGCATGGAATCAAACAGGCTGAGTTTCATCATCAAAGCCACATATGACGTCCTGCCCTCTCCCATAAATCCAAATCTCTGGCTTGGAGAGAATCCATCTTGCTCCCTGTGTACAGCCCCAGCAACCCTCAAGCACATCTTGGTTGGCTGCAAGACCAGCCTCACCCAAGGCACATACACCTGGTGACACAATCAGGTGCTCAGGTGCTTGGCAGCTGAACTCGAGCGCAAGAGGGTTTCCATCAATGCCCAGCCCTTCAACAACCAGGAAGGGCCCCGGCGGTTTCCAGCTTTCGTTCGGGAGGGGGATAAACTGAAGGCCAACCCTTCACTTCCCAACTTAGGCTCACTAAACTCAGCCAGGGATTGGGAAATGCGGGTAGACTTAGGCCAGAAGCTCATCTTCCCGACAGAGATCGCAACAACCACCTTACGACCAGACCTTGTCCTCTGGTCCAATTCTTGCCAGCTCGCTTACATCATCGAGCTGACAGTCCCCTGGGAGGATGCAGTCGATGAAGCGTACGAGCATAAAAGAACCTAGCAGCCGAAGCAGAGGACAGAGGCTGGAAGGTGAAGGTGCGCCCTGTGGAGGTGGGTGGTAGGGGCTTTGTTGCCAGCTCCACAGCAAAACTCCTGAGGGAACTAGGAGTCAGGGGGCAGGCCCACAGGAGAGTGACCAAAGAGCTAGCCGACACTGCTGAGAGGACTAGCCACTGGATCTGGATCAAAAGGAGAGACGCCGTCTGGGCTGCCAGGGTGAACAGCTAACCACCCAGGACACACACCCAGGACCGATCAACCTGTGGTGGGCCTGCCTCAGCGGACGGTGTCTTGTGACAAAAG
>JAJHIY020000271.1:12500-20000 GCA_022114975.2 Lampris megalopsis
CCGTCATTCCATCTCGAGCTCTTCGCTCTCAAAATACAGGGCTCCTGTGTGACCCAAAGTTAAAAAGAAGTCAGCTGGTGGCAGGGCCTTTTCCTATCGGGCTCCATTCTTGTGGAATAACCTGCCTGCTGCCATCAGACAACCAGAGTCTGTTGAGTCCTTTAAATCCAAACTTAAAACTCATCTTTTTACCTTAACCTACCTAGTTGCCTTTAAGTTGAGTGCTTCACAACCTGTACTGCATGGTGGGTCGGTTTCTGTCTCAATGAATTTACCAACCACTCTTCTGCCCACAAGATTATAGAGTATAGATTATAGAGTATAGATTACACTGGTCTACAAAAATATAGTTGTTTTTTCTTGCATGGACTTTGGAAACTGTTTTTGGCTAATTTTGGGCTGCTGAATCCAAATCTGAGCTCAGATTTGCTCTATCACATCAAGTTTTTGTGCTATCTGTATACTCCTTATTCAGGATTTTACAAAAGTTGACCATCTAGTCTGGCAATCTTGGTGGGGATAAAAATTACCCCTATTCATTTCCTAAGTAATTTCATGCTAGGCTGAGTGTTTATTTATTCATTGTAATCATTTTTGCATCTATCGATCTTCTAATGCAACAGTGTTTTTTTAACTTCAAGTGTAAAATTGCTGTTTTCTCAAAAATAATGATTTTTCATAGTTCAAAAACCTGATGTGATAGGCAAAACCTAATGCCAGATTTGGATTCAGCACCCAAAAGTTAGCTAGAATCCGTTGAAAAACCCCATGCAAGAAAAATTGTGTTGACCAGCGTTATAGAGTACAGATTATAGAGTACAGATTACAGAGTACAGAGTATAGATTACGGAGTATAGACTATTGCAACTGTTCTCTTCTCTCACATGTCTTTTCTCTGAATGATGTCTTCTCCTCTCTCTTCTTCTGTGTGTGAATGGTGTGGTGTGAGTCTCCCCTGTGTGCATGTGTAGTCTGTCCTGCTGTCAGGTCTACATGCTGATGGTGGTCGTGTGGTTCAGGTCCTGCGCCGCTCCGGTGGCGTCTGGACACTGCTTGGCATCCTCCTCCTCCTCATATTCTTCATATATTTTATAATGCCATTATAATTCTGTTATCCTCTTTCAATGTTGTATTGTGTAAATTGTGTAAACACAGCATCCATTGCGCGTTGTGTGACTTGGGAGAGAGCTCCTCCTCTTCTGCTCTCCCTGAGCTTTCTTCCTAGTTTTTCTCCCTGTTAAAAGTTTTTAGGGAGGTGTTCCTTATCCGATGAGAGGGTCTAACTAAGGACAGGATGTTGTGTTGCTGTTAAGCCCCCTGAGGCAAATTTTAAATTTGTGATATTGGGCTATACAAATAGAACTGACTTGACACTGATGCACACACACACACACACACACACACACACACACACACACACACACACACATATTGACACACATACATTCTCTCAGTCTGTCTGTCATGAGAGGGTTGGTGGTGGTGGTGGTGGTGGTGTGTGTGTGTGGGGGGGGGATAACAGAACTAAAGATGGGTGAGAGAGGGAGACAGAGAGCGAGAGGGCGAGAGAGAGAGAGTGAGTTCAAATGAACGGCTGGATGATGCCAAGGAAGTTGTAAGGTATACCAAAACCATGTGGTATTTATTCACCAAAACCCAAACCGACATCAGTACAGGCATTGCAGCAATACAGGTAGTGAAACCAGCAACCCCGACTACTAGAAACTGGCGTCTTTTATACCGTGTCACTGGGATACTGAATCAGATGCTTCCATTAACAGTGTTCTCAAAATATTGCCATATGTCTACTTTACCATAGAGCCTCTGTTTAGAATATAATTTAACACCCAATGTTTAAAATCTATTTACCCCCGAAACAGACACATAAGACATAATGACAATAAAAATACATATACACCAAGCTACCAAACCCCCCACTCTCCTACTCTATCACTTGGCCCCTCCCAGAACCCGTGTCTTGGTGTTCGTACCCCGGGGGACTCTTTGGGCGGGACACCCTGGAGCAGACGCAGGACAGGGAAGTGTTTATACAAACAGCTTAAGCAATGTTAGCTGAAGTTACGCAACAGCACACAGCTTATACCACCACATTATAGCACACAGATGTTACTGCACACAACTCAACACAACTTAATTTTAACCGTTCGTTCGTCAGTTATGAACAAACTTATGCAGTCCGCTGACTTCCGGTTTCTACTGCAGCGGTCATACCAGCTTCCTGTTTGTTGGCGTGTGCTATCGACAATGGCACATTTTTGGCGATGCCTGCAAGATTTACCATGGGTAAATGTCAACCACATGCACACAACTGTCCACACACTTTGCCCTGCACCTGCTAGCACACGGGGGAAAAGGTTCAAGTTGTATGTGGTGGACATTTATCCATGGCAAATCTTGCAGGCATCGCCAAAAATGTGCCGTTGTCAACAGCACACGGCAACAAACAGGAGATCGGTATGGCCGCTGCAGGAGAAAGCGGAAGTCAGTGGACTACAGTTATGCACAGAGTCAGGGGAGCCGAGCACCCACTACAGCGCCTGCCAGAAGACAACACTCAGTTACGCATTAAAACCTTCAATAAATGGGTTGAATAATGACTTTACACAAAATATGTTCTGCACAAACCTTGCTAACAAATTCCAAATATCGCTACCAAAGTGCAAACTGCCATTGTGTAAGTGCATAGTTGTTTGTTAAGAGTGTAATTAATACGAGAGAGAGAGAGAGATGTGAGGGGAACTGGCGGCGGTAGGTCTGGCGGGGTGAGATCTTTATCGCGGCGTGTGAAAGAGGAGCGCTTGTGCTTTTGTCTGGCGCGCCCCGATCACCTCCCCAAAGGAGGCGGTCAGGAACTTGTCTTTGTGTTGAGGAGACCCCGGGGCGCCGCGCTCCGATCGCCAGACCGCCGCCGCACAGGCCCTCTGATACCAGGCCTGCTCAGCCTCTCTCTCTCTCTGTCCTGTCTGTCTGTCTGTCTCTCTCTCTCTCTCTCTGTACTGTCTGTCTGTCTGTCTCTCTCTGTCCTGTCTGTCTGTCTGTCTGTCTCTCTCTCTTTCATCACCTTCCTTTCCTCCATGTCACTACTCGCATCTCCTTTCATTTTTATTCTCAAATTTTCCTTCCGCCTCTCATGTCTCTGTCCCCCGTCATGTCTCTCTCTCTCTCTCTCTTTCTTCATTTCAAAACCATGAGCTGCCACACAACATAAAACACAACCAGTCTATCTGAGCATATTACACGATAATAATAATAATAATAACCAGACAATTCCTGCGGAGATGCTGAGAGCGCTGCTGCCTGGTGCCCTCGTAGCTCTGAAAGTACAAGTCGTACCAACAAATGATGTCATCATGGGCGTCACAAGGCTTTGGTGAAGACGTCGACGTATCATACATGTACCTACTGTTACGGTATAGACCAGGGGTGGGCAGGCTTATCCAGAACGGGCCGGTGTGGGCGAAGGTTTTTGTTCCAACCAAGCAGTTACACACCTGTGTCTCCTCCTCAAGTTCCTCAGCAAAGACTCTACTGGTGGATTAGTGGGATCAGGTGTGTAACTGCTTGGTTGGGACAAAAACCTTCACCCACACTGACCCTTTCTGGATAAGACTGCCCACCCCTGGTACAGAAGCTGTCGCAGGTTAAAAACTGCCACCAACTGTTTTTGACAAGAACTTCAGAGCTCACATGGAAGTCCATGGGAGTTCTGGTCACCACTCACTGTGCTTGTAGGCGATTTATTCTAAAACCTCGAGTCATGCCACAATGCGAGTCACACTGGGTGAGAGAGGACACATTTCTCCACATTTTGGTATATGAATTGTCCCTGATGGTTGTAAATTGTCAGAATTAAAAGACGTTAAACGAGGGTTTTTGGTTAAGGGTTGGCAGTTAGAGTGTGGGTCATGTGACGCTCTCGAGCTCTGAACAGTTCACCAGTACACACCCGTTATAAACTCTGACACCCGTTATAAACTCTGACACCTGTTATAAACTCTGACACGCTCTAAAAACATTACACTGCGATTTTGCAAAAAACGTACTTGATATCGATTGAGTTCAACAAAGTCTAAAGTCTTGTGATGCATTTAAAGCGCCAATCTACGTTAAGCTATGAGGAGGTAATGAGGCTCCAAAGAGGGATGGGTTTGATAATTTTCACAATGACGTACCATTGCTTTTCTATGGGAAAATGTTCACTTTTTTGTGTGCAATTTTTGTTGCCATGGTTACTCAAATCACAAAGAAAAGTCATAGCACATCATTCTCGATCACACCGCATGTTTCTATGTATAATTTGTGTGTGGGGGGGGGGTCCTAAACTGCAGGACTAATTATGCGACAAAATTTGTCTGCTTTGCAGAGCAGGCAAATAATAAGTAATGATATAACCTGATATGTGTCACAGTTACTCCACCATGTTCTGGAATCTGGATGTTATGCTGTATTTAAAGTCCTTTACTCTGCCTCCATCTTACGATACCATACGGCACAGTACGACATGGTATGGTATGATATGATACGGTACGATATGATGCGATATGATATGGTACAGTACGATACGGTATAATACGATACGGTACGATATAATTCAATATGATACACTCTGGTATGGCACGATATGATACGGTACAATACGATACGATACATTACGATACGATATGATATGGTACGGCATGATGTGATACGGTACGATATGATACGGTACAATACGATACGATACATTACGATACGATATGATATGGTACGGCATGATGTGATACGGTACGATATGATACGATACGATACGATATGATACAGTATGGTATGATACGATATATGATATGATGCGGTATGTACAGTACGATACGACACAGTACAGTACGATACGGTATGATACAATACGGTACGGTATAATACGATACGCTCCGGTACGGCACGATATGATACGGTACAATACAGTACAATACGACACAGTGCGGTACGATATGGTACGATAGGATATGGTACAATACGATACGGTACGATATGATACAGTATGATGCAGTACGATACGACACAGTACGGTACAATATGGTATGATACAATACGGTACGGTACGATATGATACGGTATGATACGGTACGATACGACACAGTGCCGTATGATACGGTATGATACAATACGGTACGGTACGATATGATACGGTATGATACGGTATGATGCAGTACGATACGACACAGTACGGTACAATATGGTATGATATAATACGGTACGGTACGATATGATACGGTATGATACGGTACGATACGACACGGTACAGTACGATACGGTATGATACGGCAGTTCATACCGTATAAATTAAACATACAGTTACACATGTGAACACATCACAGACGTACAAAACACACCAAACACAAAAGACAAACATACATATCACATTATATTTTCTGGGGTGTGTGAACAATGTGAACAACACCGGTGAGCTGATGCTCCAACATCGGTCCTGATCGGAGAGGAAAGTGTCTGGTTTACCTTTCCTAGCTGTATTGTGTTTGTGAGAAAAGATTGGTACCAGTAAATAAGTTTTGGACTGAACTGTAACTGAATCATTGTGGCCAAGAGAGGATCAGGCTGAATTGTATTAAATGCAGATGAAAAGTCCAGGAAAAGCGCTCCGGCACAAGTTTTAGGTTTGACGAGGTGTATGGAGATGAGATGCACAAGCAGGACAACTGCATCGTCTCTGCCGCGACCTTGCTCGTAGGCAAATGAAAAGGATCCGGTGTGATACATATTGCTTTGTTCAGATGTTGAACCATAATCTTGTCCAATGATTTCCTAAGAACAGATGTAAGTGCTATTGGCCGGAAATCACTGTACTCTTTTGGACATTGGAAGAGGTTTTATATGAGATGTCTCCCAAGCTGGTGGAATGAGGTGAGTGTTGACGGACAGTTCGGAGATGGGCTGCCAGACAGGAGCCAATTCCTTGACAAAGAATTTTATGTCGAGATCACTGCTTGAGGTCAGGGCTGAGGGCTTTATTTGAGTTGGTACACTGGAAGATGCACCTGGCTTCATCTACAGTAATGACAGTGGTATCCACGGAGGTAATGGTCTTACGTAGTAGAGCTGCACATTCCTCAGGGTTGTGGACAGTGAACATGGGAGAAGAAGTGATTTAGATCATTTGCAAATAAAAGTCCATTTTCTGTAACAATAGGGTTTTTGGAAGATGACATTACTGTCATCCTCTTCATAGCATCCCAGAGACTTTTGGGGTAGCTTGCTTTAAAGATCTCCTCCAGACGCAGTCTGGTCACCTGTTTGGCCTCCCTGAGTTTCTGCTTTATGTCCTTTTCCAACTGTTTGAGTTTGACTAAGTCTTTTCCTGGTATTGATATTCCTTTTGATGTGTTTAATCACACACTATTTATTATTTGGGTAGATCTTTATCCTTTCGATATGAATAACCATCTGCACACAAACGTTAATATAGTCACTAGTCAGAGTGGTGGTTTCTTCTGGAGAACCATTATGAAACATCTCCCCATCACCCCAATCACAGCATGCTTTAAACGCTTCCTCCTCTCAGGGAGCACATCCCGATTCCTCTCTCCTCAGGCTTACTACTCTAGTTTTGTTTTGTAAATTAAACGCAAAATTAATTAAACACAAAACATTATGATCAGAGTTTGTGCCAGGAGGTCTGCTTCTGGATTCATAAGCCGTTTTAACATTCACGTAACATTTATCGAGGATCTCATGATGTTTGTGCGACATATGGACAGGCTTTAAAGGTATAGTTCACTGGTTGGCTTCCTGTGTGTAGGACTTCAACTGACAGACAACACACATGACGGACATACCTGGCCCACTTACAGTACATCATCAGTAACGACTCACACCTATGGTCTCTTTGCTTTGTTCCGAATCAGGGACTAATTTGTGAGATTGTCACACTCGCACCCTGGTTCGGTTTGTTTTCACACAGCAATATTTAAAAATGGAACAAAACAAAACATTTCCGCTTCCGGTGAGGGAAGATGGCGGGACAAATTCACATTTGCAGCGGCCTCACCCAACTGTCCATCCAGTGTCTTTGTCCACGTCTGCGTCCAAGTTTGTCTTCGTTTGATAGCTGGGACAGCTGGCGCTGGATCGGGCTTGGTCTGCTGCGTCCTGTGGGCCCAGGGACCAGGGCCCTGCTTGGAGCTGTGCCCGAAGAGGTAACACCGAGGGCGGTCGGACGCAGAAGCAAGGCAGGCTAAGCTACCTGCTAGCTCATGCAGACCGGCAGTTCCGATAACACCGAGGGCGGTCTGGCGGTGACCTCACCTAGCCTTGACTGTGGTTTTAGTGTCGTCGTGTGGCATGTGGGGAGGTGTGTCGAAGGTGTCAGGCTGGGAGAGCTGGCGTTGGATCAGCTGAGGGAGCCTGGTGTACTGCATCCTGTGGGCCCAAGGACCACGACCCTGAGCGGAGCTGTATCCGAAGAGGAAACATCGACGGCGGGCT
>JAJHIY020000271.1:25000-27500 GCA_022114975.2 Lampris megalopsis
TAAGACTGACCTGACCACGTGTCCCATTAGCTAGCCATGAGGCTAACTAGTTAACAGCGTCAGTATTGTAAGACTGACCTGACCGCATGTCCCTCTGGCTAGCCATGAGCCTAACTACTTAACAGCTTCAGTATTGTAAGACTGACCTTACCACGTGTCCCACTAGCTAGCCATGAGGCTAACTAGTTAACAGCGTCAGTATTGTAAGACTGACCTGACCACGTGTCCCACTAGCTAGCCATGAGGCTAACTAGTTAACAGCATCAGTACTGTAAGACTGACCTGACCACGTGTCCCATTAGCTAGCCATGAGGCTAACTAGTTAACAGCGTCAGTATTGTAAGACTGACCTGACCGCATGTCCCTCTGGCTAGCCATGAGCCTAACTACTTAACAGCTTCAGTATTGTAAGACTGACCTGACCACGTGTCCCACTAGCTAGCCATGAGGCTAACTAGTTAACAGCGTCAGTATTGTAAGACTGACCTGACCACGTGTCCCACTAGCTAGTCATGAGGCTAACTAGTTAACAGCGTCAGTATTGTAAGACTGACCTGACCACGTGTCCCTCTAGCTAGCCATGAGGCTAACTAGTTAACAGCGTCAGTATTGTAAGACTGACCTGACCACGTGTCCCTCTAGCTAGCCATGAGCCTAACTACTTAACAGCGTCAGTATTGTAAGACTGACCTGACCACGTGTCCCACTAGCTAGCCATGAGGCTAACTAGTTAACAGCGTCAGTATTGTAAGACTGACCTGACCACGTGTCCCTCTAGCTAGCCATGAGGCTAACTAGTTAACAGCGTCAATATTGTAAGACTGACCTGACCAGTTGTCCCTCTAGCTAGCCATGAGGCTAACTAGTTAACAGCATCAGTATTGTAAGACTGACCTGACCGTGTGTCCCTCTGGCTAGCTAACAGCATCTCTGTACTTGCTATGAAAGTTTTGCTAAGCGGCTACTGTAGCAGGTCAACCTTCCAGTTGATCCTCCAACACAGTGTCACACAGGAACGTTGTAAACGTTTTATACAGCTCAACAATATGTTGGTTACACACTTTTTGTTAAATTCATACAAGGCACAGCAGCATGGTGTCAAACCTTCCTTACTATTACAATACACGTGGCTGAGCTTAAGACTGCAGTACTATGAGTAAAAATGTCTGATATTAGGACTTCAGTACTATTACAGTACACATGGCTGAGTTTCGGACTAAAGTTCTTCTGTTTTTTAAAGTGTTTAATGCGTTTTTAAGTCTTATCAGAAGCTACAGCAGCCACTTAACCACAGACTTGAACACAGAGGACCGTCTCTGAGAGGATGAACTGAAATAAGATCATCCAGATCTATGAGAGGATGAACTGAAATAAGATCATCCAGATCTCTGAGAGGACGAACTGAAATAAGATCATCCAGATCTCCGAGAGGATGAACTGAAATAAGATCATCCAGATCTCTGAGAGGATGAACTGAAATAAGATCATCCAGATCTATGAGAGGATGAACTGAAATAACATTATCCACATCTCTGAGGATGAACTGAAATAAGATCATCCAGATCTCTGAGAGGATGAATTGAAATAAGATCATCCAGATCTATGAGAGGATGAACTGAAATAAGATTATCCACATCTCTGAGGATGAACTGAAATAAGATCATCCACATCTCTGAGAGGAAGAACTGAAATAAGATCACCCAGATCTCTGAGAGGATCAACTGAAATAAGATCATCCAGATCTCTGAGAGGAAGAACTGAAATAAGATCACCCAGATCTCTGAGAGGATGAACTGAAATAAGATCATCCAGATCTCTGAGAGGATGAACTGAAATAAGATCATCCAGATCTATGAGAGGACGAACTGAAATAAGATCATCCCGATCTATGAGAGGATGAACTGAAATAAGATCATCCAGATCTATGAGAGGATGAACTGAAATAAGATCATCCAGATCTCTGAGAGGATGAACTGAAATAAGATCATCCAGATCACTGAGAGGATGAACGGAAATAAGATCATCCAGATCTCTGAGAGGATGAACTGAAATAAGATCATCCAGATCTATGAGAGGATGAACTGAAATAAGATTATCCACATCTCTGAGGATGAACTGAAATAAGATCATCCAGATCTCTGAGAGGATGAACTGAAATAAGATCATCCAGATCTCTGAGAGGATGAACTGAAATAAGATCATCCAGATCTATGAGAGGATGAACTGAAATAAGATTATCCACATCTCTGAGGATGAACTGAAATAAGATCATCCAGATCTCTGAGAGGATGAACTGAAATAAGATCATCCAGATCTCTGAGGATGAACTGAAATAAGATCATCCACATCTCTGAGAGGATGAACTGAAATAAGATCATCCACATCTCTGAGAGGACGAACTGAAATAAGATCATCCAGATCTCTGAGAGGAAGAACTGAAATAAGATCACCCAGATCTCTGAGAGGATCAACTGAAATAAGATCATCCAGATCTCTGAGA
>JAJHIY020000271.1:32500-37500 GCA_022114975.2 Lampris megalopsis
AAAAATAAATTCTTTAACATTGATATACCAATCTCCATCTGGTGCAAACTGTTTGATAGTGTAATTCTGCTCATTGCACTATATGGAAGTGAGGTATGGGGTCCACTCAGTCTTTCCAGCTACACTAGATGGGACAAGCATCCAGCAGAAACCCTACATGCTGAATTCTGTAGAATGATTCTGAAAATACAAAGGAAAACACCAAACAACGCATGTAGGGCAGAATTAGGCCGGTTTCCATTATTGATAAATGTACAAAAAAGATCTCTAAATTTCTGGATGCACTTAAATACAAGCCCAACAAATACATTGCATTTTAAAGCTCTGAAAACCCAAGAACTGAACCCCGAAAAGAGTCCCCTGAAGCAGCTGGTTCTGAGACTCGCTAACCCTTTAACAAATACTAAGACCAACCAACCTCAGGCCAGCACTGCATCCCAAACAAAGATTACGATACATCAGCTATAAAACAAACCAACATGAGGATAAATCAGCTATAAAACAAAGCAACATGAGGATAAATCAGACTATAAAACAAACCAACATGAGGATAAATCAGCTATAAAACAAACCAACATGAGGATAAATCAGCTATAAAACAAACCAACATGAGGATAAATCAGACTATAAAACAAACCAACATGAGGATAAATCAGCTATAAAACAAACCAACATGAGGATAAATCAGCTATAAAACAAAGCAAGAACAATTATGTGAAACGTTGGAACGCTGAAATCAAAACTCAAAACAAACTAGAGGTCTATCGGGCCCTAAAAACAAACCATGATCTGGAAGAACACCTCTTAACTGTCAGAGACAGGAAGCAGCGACAGACCCTCACCAAACACAGGCTCAGTGACCACAGTCTCGCCATTGAAAAGGGGAGACACAAACAGACGTGGTTGCCAAAAGAGCATCGAACATGTGGTCAGTGCATGACAGATGAGGTGGAGACAGAGGGGCACTTCCTCCTTAAATGTGACCCATGTGAGAAACAGCGCCGGGCTTTTGTCCAGGAGCTAGAACATGTGACTCCAGAGTACCAGGAAATGGAGGACGCAGGTAAGCTGCGGGGGTCCTGGGAGGGGGGCAGCGGTGAGCATTGCAGCAAGATTTATATTTTCCTGCCACAACCTGAGAGACAGTGGGGGACGGCACCTATTGCTACTATTGTTGTTTAATATCATAATCATTGTTGTTGTTCCTGTTATTATTATAATCATTGTTGTGTTGTGTTGTTGTTGTTTTACATGCTTTGGCAATATGTACACAAACGTATGTCATGCCAATAAAGCACATATTGAATTGAATTGAATTGAGAGAGGGGGGAGAGAGAGGGGGGAGAGGGAGAGAGAGAGAGAGAGAGAGAGAGAGAGAGATATTTCTATTAGAGTGTGTATGTTATAAAGTGTACTGTGTTGTGTTGCACCACCTTGTGCTTTGGCAACATGTGTAACTGAATATGGTCATGCCAATACAGCCCTGTTGAACTGAACTGAACAGAACTGACAGAGAGAGAGAGACCTGAGAGAGAGAGAGGGGAGAGAGACTTGAGAGAGAGAGAGACCTGAGAGAGAGAGAGAGAGAGAGTGGGGGAGTGAGAGAGAGTGGGGGAGAGAGAGAGTGAGGGGGAGAGAGAGAGAGAGAGTGAGGGAGAGAGAGAGAGAGAGTGGGGGGAGAGAGAGTGAGGGAGAGAGAGAGAGTGGGGGAGAGAGAGAGTGAGGGGGAGAGAGAGAGAGTGGGGGAGAGAGAGAGTGAGGGGGAGAGAGAGTGAGGGAGAGAGAGAGAGTGGGGGAGAGAGAGAGAGTGGGGAGAGAGAGAGAGTGGGGGGAGAGAGAGAGTGAGGGGAGAGAGAGAGTGAGGGAGAGAGAGAGAGTGGGGGGAGAGAGAGAGTGGGGGGAGAGAGAGAGTGAGGGGAGAGAGAGAGTGGGGGGAGAGAGAGAGTGAGGGAGTTTGGGGGAGAGAGGGAGAGAGAGAGATGTGTATTGGAAAAGGAATACTGGTGGATCTATTGGATTACAGTACAGAGAAACAAGTCATCGGGGGCCATTTGTGTTAGTGGTCTAGTGTGTGTGTATGTGGTGTGTGTGTGTGTGTATGTGGTGTGTGTGTGTGTGGTGTGTGTGTGTATGTGGTGTGTGTGTGTGTGTGAATGTGGTGTGTGTATGTGTGGTGTGTGTGTGTATGTGGTGTGTGTGTGTGTGTGCGTGTGTGTGTGCGTGTGTATGTGGCGTGTGTGTGTGGTGTGTATGTGTGTGCGTGTGTATGTGGTGTGTGTATGTGGTGTGTGTATGTGGTGTGTGTGTGTGCGTGTGTATGTGGTGTGTATGTGGTGTGTGTGTGTGGTGTGTGTCCCACTGAGGGGATGTCTGCATATATGCTGACATGAGAAAGTGTGCAGGACACTAAGTGTGCACGTGTGTGTGTGTGTGCATGCCGAAGTGTGTTTTCTGGAGTGTGTGTGTGTGTGTGTGTGTGTGTGTGTGTGTGTGTGTGTGTGTGTGTGTGTGTGTGTGTGTGTCCTGTCTCCTCCTGATGGCTATTGATCACCTGGCTTGTTCATCCAAACAGATTGACAAAGACAGGCGGGAGACAGTCTTGTCCAGCAAAACACACACTCTCTCTCTCCCTCACTCCCCCTCACTCTCTCTCTCCCCCACACTCTCTCTCTCTCTCTCTCTCTCTCTCTCTCTCTCTCTCTCTCTCTCTCTCTCGCTCTCTCCCCCTCTCTCTCTCTCTCTCTCTGTCTGTCTGTTGACTGCTGTGTAAAATAATAGTTTATTTTTATTAATTTATTTTGGATTTAACATTCTGCCGGACTCTTATTTTCTAACGTCACTTTCTGACGTCACTTTCTGACGTCACTTTCTAACGTCATCTTCTAACGTTATTTTCTAACGTAATTTCTAACGTTATTTTCTAACGTCATGTCTAACGCCACTTTCTAACGTCATTTTCTAATGTTATTTTCTAACGCCATCTTCTAACGTTATTTTCTGACGTCATGTCTAACGCCAATTTCTGACGTCATTTTCTGACGTCATTTCTAATGTTATTTTCTAACGTGATTTCTAACGTTATTTTCTAACGTCATGTCTAACGCCACTTTCTGACGTCATTTTCTGACGTCATTTCTAATGTTATTTTCTAACGTGATTTCTAACGTTATTTTCTAACGTCATGTCTAACGCCACTTTCTGACGTCATTTTCTGACGTCATTTCTAACGTTATTTTCAGCGTCATGTTGTAACGTCAGCTGCAGCAGCTCTACTTTTTGCTGTCTATTCCTCGGGCTATATTATTTCATTCTGCTGACCGCTGCTCTGTTATTTTCACATTTCAATATTTTACAATTTTCTTATATTGTCACGTATTCGTGTTAAGCACGTGGCCTGACTGACACTCGTGGCCTAATTGGCCGATCCCGCGCTGTCTCGAGGCCTGATGGCGCGTCTCCGGCACGACGGACGCCGTGGTCACGCACATCTCCAGCTGTTGCCATGGAAGCAGCTACTGCCCCGGCATTAAGGACGGGGTGCGGGTGATCGATTACACACACGCGCACGCACACGCACACACGCACACACGTTATGCGAGGGCACCTGTGTTGACACATCTCGTGGCTAATGCAGTCCAGATGGAAGCTGCACCTCGTCAGTTTAACCTTAGCGCACCCTTCCAAAACACGCGCACACGCACGTGCACACGCGCACAGGTGACAGCGGCAGTACAGATGCAGAAACACCAGTAGCGACACCATCACTACTGGTCTGAGTACCATGGTACTGTAGCTGCTACCACGTGCTCTACTACTGCGTTAACATGCAGGTACTGCTGCCGCTACTGCTGCTACGAGTATTACAACCCTGCCAAGTATTACTAACATTAATACAGCCGTTCACATCCATCCATCCATCCACTCATCCATCCACTCATCCATCCATCCATCCATCCATCCACTCATCCATCCATCCACTCATCCGTCCATCCATCCATCCATCCATCCACTCATCCATCCATCCATCCATCCATCCATCCACTCATCCATCCATCCATCCACTCATCCATCCATCCATCCATCCATCCATCCATCCATCCACTCATCCATCCATCCACTCATCCATCCATCCATCCATCCATCCACTCATCCATCCATCCACTCATCCATCCATCCATCCATCCATCCATCCATTCATCCGTCCATTCATCCAAACCGCTCATCCTGCTCTCAGGGTCACAGGAATGCTGGAGTCTCTCCCAGCAATCATTGGGCGGCAGGCGGAGAGACACCCTGGACAGACCGCCAGGCCATCACACACACACACACACACACACACACACACACACACACACACACACACACACACACACACACACACATTCATACCTAGGGACAATGTAGTACGGCCGATTCACCTGACCTACATGTCTTTGGACTGTGGGAGGAAACCGGAGCTCCTGGAGGAAACCCACACAGACACGGGGAGAACATGCAAACTCCACACAGAGGACGACCCGGGACGACCCCAAGGCTGGACTACCCCGGGGTCCGAACCCAGGACCTTCTTGCTATGAGGCCACCGCGCTAACCACTGCAGCAGGACAGGTGAAAACGCCCCCTCTAGGATAGCTGTACCTGCAACACGACCTCAGTTTAATGTGAACCGAGTATCTTTTAAAGTGCAGGTTCGATGCTCATGATGTCCTTAAAAGTGCAACGAGGTGATGCCCTCTCCTCTCCTGTGCCACTACTGGTACACCGTCTATAACCACCGCCGCCACCGCCGCGTGGGTTATTACCATTACAACTGCTAGTGTTATTACTGTTAATGATACTGATGCCTAAACTAGTTTATTATTACTCCAGTATATGTTATGAAATACTTTATTTATCATATATATATATATTACTTCTACTATCATCACTACTACTTCCGGAGGTAGGCTGAATCTGAGGGTGTGTAAATCACTCTGACCACTAGGGGGACTCTCGTCAAC
>JAJHIY020000271.1:47500-55000 GCA_022114975.2 Lampris megalopsis
ATGACCATTTAACCCCACCCAAATTCAACAGCTAAACCAATCAAATCAAACAGTGGGTGGGGTTAACCGTCCTGCAGGCTGCAGCCAGGCGTGCTCCCGTGAGGAAGAGGATGTTGAATCCCTACGAGTCCACCGGGGACGCTGGCGTTGCAACAAGTCCCTTGCTTTAAGAGTTTTACATAAGAAATGGGAAGCCAAGTTATATTTGTCTCCCTCTTTTTGTTTTGCTGATCAGGAAAATGATCCAATCCGCGACTCCAACGGCCGATACAAGCCGACCTTGGTAAACACGAACGCTATTCACCACGCTCACATGTCTGTTGGACCGGCTCAGCGGGAAATGCATGCACATGAACTGATGAAAGAGGGGTTTATTTTTATAAATGAGGCCTCGAGTGTCTTTAGTTTGATTTGTGGTGCTTGTTTTCTGCATCACCCCCACCCCCCACCCCACCCCCACACACACACACACAGTTTAACCATATCTGAAAGAGCATGACTACTCGCTCCCATTAAAATACAGTGGACTATGAGAATCAATACGCCGGCGGGTGTGTTGGTGCGTGGCGTCTGCATGCAGAGCAGAACACCACCGGGAAGGATTGACAGCCAATTACACCTGTCTAATTACATCTGCTTCTATAATTACCAGCTAATCACTGTTCTTAACGGTCTTCATTACTTTGTGACAGCAAAGCTGAAGGTGGTCGTTTCTAAGTGCTTACACAAACTGTTTAATAGGACAAAGTGAACTTCGAGGGGGAAAAAATAATCAGACAGAATGGAAAAAACAAGTGTCCCAAAGAAAAATCACAAAGACAAACAAATTAGAAAAAACAAAAACAAAACTGAAATATCAGAACTGCTGTTGTAGTGAAAATGTGACTAAAGCCCCTAGAAAAACTCTGCTCTGGCTCGTCAAAATACTTAAACCATTTCAGAAAACCAATCAGCTTCTAGTAATACATGACATCATATAATACTGTGATTTGATTGGACAGTCGGTGAACCATCATCATCAGCCTGTCAGTTGGTCTGTTTTTGAATAGTTGCCTAGCAACATCATAGTAGCTAGTTAGCCATCATAGATAGCTAGTTAGCCGGCTAGCTAGGTATCAGTAAAGAGTCTTGTGAAGTCACCCTGGTGAGAATTGTCTGTGTTCAGAGAGGGGGCGCTAACACGATGTTGTGTCACCTGCTATAGTCTTGTTCTCTTAGTTTCAGTTCTCTGCTGTTTTCTTCTCATTGAAATAAACAGATTTCTGAAGGACTAAGCCCTGTCATGATGTCTCCACTTCAGTTAGCTCATAACTTCAGTTATTTCAGTCCCAGTTCATATCCATAATCATTGTTGTTTTTCCGCTTTTATTTTGAAGTACTCGCCTGTCTTGTCTTTTCGGTTTCTGCCCCTGTTTTTGCCATCAGTTAACCCGTATATACCACACCTGTTCCCGATTTCCTGATTAGCTCCCCGGCACTTATACTCCCTGGGAGATTGACCTGTTGTGTGTAGAGCAAAGCCATCCAGCGTTCACTAGTGCTGAAGTCTTTTCTCTGTTTCTGGACCTTGTTTCTCTTGCCTGGCCCTTGTCTGACTGGTCGCCTATTAGGACTGAATTCCTGTCTACTGACCCCTGCCTGCCTTCAGCATTAAACTGTGTTACTCTAACCTTCTTGTCTGAGCTGTGCTTTTGGGTTCTGACCTTCCAGTTTCCCCGAGAAAGGTTACAGTCTCATTTGAACATCGTCTTAGACTACACTCAGATGTGCAAGTTTTTCACTTTTCAGCAAAATTCACCGTTTTGAATCCAAAATGAGTCACCTACGTGATACATGCAGATCCGTTGAGAAATAATTGAGGGGGGTCGAGAGTCTGCATCTCAAAACAACTTCTATAGAAACACAATGGAGCACAAACATCTGGTGCAGTGGATGCGCGTGATTATAAAATACAATAAGCGAAAAGATGGGGGCTGAGGGTTAGTGAATATCAGGGCCACTATTCAGGATGAAACTAGGAACATCCATGAGCACATCATAACGAGGGCCCCCAGGATGAACTGCTGAGTGAGTGCCTCAGGCAGCAGAAGATAGAGTGCATAGGAAGAAGAAGAGGAGCTATCATGGAAGATCAAGCCCCTCCATGAGATGTACCATGGAGAGTGCCTCACCCTATCTCTAAGGCTGAGCCCAGACACCCGACGGACGAAACTCATTTCAGCCGCTTGTATCCGCGATCTCACCCTTTCAGCTCCATAGGTGAGGGTCGGAACGAAAATTGACTAGTAAATTGAGAGCTTTGCCTTCTGGCTCAGCTCCCTCTTCACCACAACGGTCCGGTATAACGTCCGCATTACTGCTGATGCTGCACCAATCCGCCTGTCAATCTCCCGCTCCATCCTACCCTCACTTGTGAACAAGACCCCGAGATAATTGAACACCTTCACTTCAGGCAACAACTCATCCCCAACCCGGAGGGAGCAATCCACCATTTTCCAGTAGAGAACCATGGCCTCAGACCTTGAGGTGCTGACTCTCATCCCGGCCATTTCACACTCAGCTGCAAACCGCCCCAGTGCACACTGGGGGTCACGTTCTGATGAATCCAACAAAACCACATCATCTGGGAAGAGCAGAGATGCAATTCTGAGGTTCCCAAAATGGACACACTCCTCACCTTGGCTGCACCTTGAGATCCTGTCCATGAATATCACAAACAGAATCGGAGACAAGGGACAACCTTGGCGGAGTCCAACACCCACCGAAAAACACGTTTGACTTTGTGCCGAGAATGTGGACACAGCTCTCATTTTGGTTATACAAGGACCGGATGGCATGTAGCAACTGCCCCGGTACCCCATACTCCCGCAGTACCCCCCACCGAGTGCCCCGGGGTACGCGGTTAAGACTTCTCCAAGTCCACAAAATACATGTAGACTGGCTGGTCAAACTCTCATGCCTCCCTCAGCACTTCTGCAAGGGTAAAGAGTTGGTCCGTTGTTCCACGGCCAAGACGGAATCCGCATTGTTCCTCCTGGATCCGAGGTTCAACAATCAGTCGGAGCCTCCTTTCCAGCACCTTTCAGTAGACTTTCCCAGGGAGGCTGAGCAGTGTGATGTCCCGATAACTGGAGCACACCCTCTGGTCCCCTTTTTTAAATATGGTAACCACCACCACAGTCTGCCACGCCACAGGTACTGCTCCCGACCTCCACGCGACACTGAAGAGGTGTGTCAGCCAAGACAGCCCAACAATGTCCGGAGCCTTCAACATCTCAGGGGGAATCTCATCCACACCCTGCGCATTGCCACCGAGGAGCTTCTTAACTACCTCACAGACCTCTGCCAGGGATATGGGTGGGGCTTCTGACGAGTCTTCAGACTCTACCTCCTCTGAGGATGTGTTAGCCAGGATCAGGAGCTCCTCAAAGTGTTCTTTCCACCGACTGACAACATCCCCAGTCCGGGTCAGCAGTTCCCCTCCCCGGCTGAACACAGCCTGAGTCAAGCCCTGCTTCCCCTTCCTGAGTCGCCAGATGGTTTGCCAGAGACCAACTCACACAGACACACAGACACCCCTCACACAAAACACACAACCCCTGCCACCCAACCAATCTCCTCCCACCAAGACAAACAAACAGCGCCCACACATAGCCCTGCTTATGGACTCAAACCAGAAGTTCATGGACCCTCAGAAACTATTCCCCGGATATCACGTGACAGCAAAACGATGCAGCACTACTGGCCATGCACTACAGCTCCTGAACAAGGAATCTCTTGGGAGCCCACAATGCATCATCATCCACACCGGGACCAATGACCTGCACTATCTGCGCAGTGACACGGCTGTGGCGGTGCGTAGAGTGGCAGAGAGAGCAAGTGGAGAATTCCCAGAGGCTCGGATTGTGGTGTCAACACTCCTGCCACGGCGTGACACCCCACCCCATATAATCCATGGAATCAACACAGACATCAGCAGAGGCTGCGCTGCTCTTCCCAATGTCCACCTGGCCCACCATTCAGGCATCAGCCTCCATGACCTCTACGACGGACTGCACCTTCACAAGGAGAGGGTGCGGATTTTTGCGAGGACCCTAAAAGATGTTGCTTTGGGCCGCAACCCAACCACACCCACTTATCCTCCACCAGTAGGAGACTACAGACCAGAACCCTCCCACATCCCCAGATACCCCCCTTTCCCCCCCAGAGCACACAATACCTGGACCCCTCCCCCCCCACAGCCCCATACTCCATACTCACCTTTGGGCCGAAAGCCCTACACACACCCACACCTACGTGCTGCTTCCCCCAGGTCCAAGAAACCTGTGCACCCAACCCCTCCAAAAAACAAAAAGACAACAACACTTGACAGAGCCTGTCCCCCACAGCACAGGCCACAAAGCTATGCTGCTGCAGTAGCCCAGCCCCCTCCCACACCCACCGCCCCAGCCAAGACTGAGATTGGAGAGATAAAGGAGATGCTCCACACCTTGTGCTCCAGACTCCTGCATGGCAGCATCTAAGACAACCTCTACGTGCCATCAGATCTTAATGGGGTAACCACTTACACGGGGAAATCCTGAGTGTTGATTTGGCTCTGGTTGTGTACAATAATGCCCACTATATCGATAGTGATGTATTTGGTAAGTGTTATCAGAATATTTCATATATGTCTTCTTCCACTGTAACTTGATAATTCTCTGTCTCACAAAAGAGACTCATTGTATATTTTCTTTTCATGCGTTCTTTTTCTGTCTCTTGTTGGAACATTCAGGGTCTCTTCTCATCTTCCTTTGGGATGAAGAGTAAAGACCCTGACTTCTTAAAAAACATCGAAAATGTGGACATAGTCATATTAACCGAAACCTGGTGTCGTGAAGACATAACCACCCACTGTCCCTCAGGTTACAAAGAAATAATTATTCCGTCAAATAAACTTAACTCAGTACATCGTGGACGAGACTCTGGAGGTATTTTGATTTGGTACAGAGGATGTTTAACCAACCACATTTCAAAAATTAAAATTGGAACATCCCACTGCTGGCTAAAACTCAGCAATAAAATTGGCATATCAAACAAAGATATCTATCTCTGTGCTCTATATTCTCCCCCAATTGAATCCCCATATTACGATGAGGATTTCCTGAGTAATCTCCATGAAGAGGTAAGCCTTTTCCAGGCCCAGGGAAATGTGCTGCTGTGCGGAGATTTTAACGCAAGAACAGGTTCAATGAGTGATACCATTGACCCTCAGGGTAACAGACATGTGTTTGGTCAACATTCCCTGTACCTCTCACCAAGCCTCATTAAAAGGAGCTCCCTCGACTGTACTGTGAACAAGGCTGGTAAGGAGCTAGTGCACCTCTGTCGCGCTTCTGGCCTGTACACACTTAATGGTAGGATCAGAGGAGACTCTTTGGGAAGGTTCACATGTTGTTCAGGTCTTGGAGCTAGTGTAGTTGACTATGCAATAACTGACATGGACCCCACCTCCTTCAACGCATTCACTGTCAGACAACAAACTCCTCTTTCTGACCATAACCAAATTATGATTTTCTTCAAAACTATTAACCTGACTCAAATGCCTATAGAGGAGCCCAGCAAGCTGTTCAAAATTAATAAGACCTACAGATGGGCTCCAGACAGTGGAGAAAAATTTATCAATATCCTGAATTCATCCAAATTACTTAATATGATTACTAACTTCATTAACAAACCGTTTGAAACTAATAAGGACAATACCAACCAAGCTGTCAATGAAATCAATTGTATCTTTCAGACGGCAGCAAACATGGTCCTACCAAGGACCCACAACAGAAAAAAGAAACAATCTGAAAATGAAAAATGGTTTGACAACGATTGTAAAAATATAAGAAAAGAACTGCGTAAATTGTCAAACCTGAAACACTACCAACCTCAAGATATGGATATAAGAAAGAAATTTAGCGAAACATTAAAACTATATAAATACACATTAAGAATGAAAAAACAAAACCATGTAGATAGAACCCTAAAGGAAATAGAACATTCCCTGAATCAAAACCAATTCTGGGAAATGTGGAATAATTTGAGCGCTACAAAACCACAAGACCTGCCTATCCAAAATGGAGAAATTTGGAAAAGTCATTTTGAACATATCTATTCGGAAATCCAACAAGAACACTCAAATTCCAATTACAATCTGATCAAACAAAAATTACGGTTGCTCGAATGCACTATAAAAGATAACCAAAACCCACTGGATTTTCCAATAACACAAGAAGAATTAGCACAGAAGCTCAAATCCTTAAAACCCAATAAAGCTTGTGGCCTTGACAGCATCAGAAGCGAGATGCTTAAAAACAGCACACCTGAGCTGCAAAGGGCAGTACTCAAATTGTTCAACATTGTTCTAAATTCGGGATTTTTTCCTGACATCTGGAGCAAAGGGCTTATAACTCCCATTCATAAAAATGGAGACAAATTGGATCCTAATAATTTCAGAGGCATTTGTGTGAGCAGTAGTCTGGGGAAGGTGTTTAATAGCATTTTGAACAATCGAATTCTAACCCTCCTTAACGAACACAATGTCCTGAGCAAAGGTCAAATTGGCTTCCTCCCAAATCACCGGACTACGGACCATATTTACACCCTACACACCCTCATAAATGAAAATGTGAATCAAACCAAAAATGGAAAAATATTTGCTTGTTTTATTGACTTCAAAAAAGCTTTCGACTCTATTTGGCATGAAGGACTATACTATAAACTTTTACAAAGTGGTGTAGGGGGTAAAGTGTATGACATAATAAAGTCAATGTATTCGGACAACAAATGTGCAGTTAAGATTGGAGACAAACACACCGAGTTCTTCACTCAGAATAGAGGGGTGAGACAGGGCTGTGGACTTAGCCCGACACTGTTTAATATATATATTAATGAACTGGCGGTGCAGCTGGAACAGTCTGCAGCCCCAGGTCTCCCCCTGTATGACATGGAAGTGAAATTTTTGCTTTATGCAGATGATCTAGTTTTGTTGTCACCAACCGCAGATGGGCTGCAACAACTACTAGACCTGCTTGAAGACTATTGCCAGCACTGGGCCCTGGCAATAAATCCAAAAAAGACAAAAGTAATGATCTTCCAGAAGAAGCCCAGATGTCAGGAAAATAGATACCAGTTGACTCTAGGTAGCATCACCTTAGAGCATACGATGCAGTATACTTACCTGGGTCTAATTATTACAGCATCAGGGAGTTTCAGTAGGGCAGTGAATAACCTAAAACAAAAAGCTCGCAGAGCTCTATATGCAATTAAAAATAAATTCTTTAACATTGATATACCAATCTCCATCTGGTGCAAACTGTTTGATAGTGTAATTCTGCCCATTGCACTATATGGAAGTGAGGTATGGGGTCCACTCAGTCTTTCCAGCTACACTAGATGGGACAAGCATCCAGCAGAAACCCTACATGCTGAATTCTGTAGAATGATTCTGAAAATACAAAGGAAAACACCAAA
>JAJHIY020000271.1:62500-67500 GCA_022114975.2 Lampris megalopsis
ACTCTGTCTGTCTGTCTCTCTCTCTTTCAGTCTGTCTGTCTGCCTGTCTGTCTGTCTGTCTGTCTGTCTGTCTGACTGGCCATCAGAGCAGTGGCGTCGGGACATGTTATTCCTACATCGTTATGATGCTCCATACGGCAGACGACACACTTGTGTTGTAATCCCTCGTCTCGGGGACAAGACCTTCGTTCCACGTTTCTGCCCTTCCGTGTCTTCAGGTCCCTACCTACCTGCCAGCCACACTCATCGGCTGACAGCCTGATTGACAGGCTGACATGACGCGTGCAGTGTCCGTGAACGACGCTGTCTCCTTTAATTTACCCGTCGTCTCCGTGACAACAGCCTAACGCCTGCACGTGTGTGCAGGGAGTGGGCGGAGCCGCTAGATCAGCGCGTCATCAGCAACAGACCAATCACAACAACCACTGCCGGACGAAACCAAACACTCTAATTTAAAACAATGTAGAAAGAGACTTAATTGAAAGGACAGATGTTTACTTGCTCTCCGAGTCCCCCGTTAAAGCTGTGACGCTGCTTTATTTCATTTGATCTGATTAACTTTTAAAACATCCGGGTACTTTTGCTGAACGTGGAGCCCATTGCTCGTTAAGGTGCAGCATGACGGACAGACTCATAATTACTGACGGGCTCCTGTGACGTGTGGGCCGACACAATCACTGACACTCTATTATCACTGCCTGCTTTAATGTCCCGCTTATTACTGACACGGCACTTTACAGATCGTTCTGTCGTTATCGTGACTGATCAGCACACACAAGTGCAGCCGCATCAGTGAAATTCAGACTGGACAGTTTCCCCATAGCTCCCAACGTTCATCAGCTAAACACAGGAAGACAGACAGGAGGACAGGAAAAAGGGAAGACAGACAGGAAGGCATAAAGACAGACAGGAAGACAGGAAAAAGGGAAGACAGACAGGAAGGCATAAAGACAGACAGGAAGACAGGAAAAAGGGACGACAGACAGGAAGGCATAAAGACAGACAGGAAGACAGGAAAAAGGAAAGACAGACAGGAAGGCATAAAGACAGACAGGAAGACAGGAAAAAGGGAAGACAGACAGGAAGGCATAAAGACAGACAGGAAGACAGGAAAAAGGGAAGACAGACAGGAAGGCATAAAGACAGACAGGAAGACAGGAAAAAGGAAAGACAGACAGGAAGGCATAAAGACAGACAGGAAGACAGGAAAAAGGGACGACAGACAGGAAGGCATAAAGACAGACAGGAAGACAGGAAGACAGGAAGAAAGGAAGACATGAAGACAGACAGGAAGAAAGAAAAACAGACAGGAAGACAGAAAGAAAGACAGGAAGACAGACAGAAGTAGGACAGGGAGCCAGACAGGAAGTAAGACCGCGGCTGTGTACCTGATCACACACGTGGACAGTAACACACGTGTGACGTCAAGCCTCCACACACTTTTGTCCTTCCAACAGTGAAGTGTTGTCTGTTAACGTCCCGACTGTCTTCCTTTCTTTCTTCTATTGATATAAGCAGACTTGGGCCTAGTAGGACAAATGCACCTATGCATTTGGTGTGCGTGTGTGTGTGTGTGTGTGTGTGTGTGTGGAGGGGGGGGGGGTTCAGTCCGGTGAAGGAAACATCACATGGTATCTGGCGTGAGAGACAGAAGCTCCTCAGGTGGACGGCAACAAGACGCGACTGGTCAGTTCTTGCTGCATGTGCTAGAGTTGTTCTCATGTGAAGGTTGTGTGTTGGTCTCACTTGTGTGAAACACTCACAACCACAATTCATGGACGTTGTTGTTAAATCATGAAAAGTGTGTCGTGTTTCATAAACCTCCTACCTCCTCCAGCTGTGTGTCATGTTTTGGGGGATGAGAGGTTCTTCATCAGCAGACATGAACTTCAATGCATCCTGTCAGTATGGACCGGAAGTATTTACTCTCATTATTCCACCTCCCAGTCTGAGGCCATGGTCCTCTACCAGACAATGGTGGGTTGCTCCCTCCGGGTTGGGGATGAGTTGTTGCCTCAAGTGAAGGAGTTCAAGTATCTCGGGGTCTTGTTCAGGAGTGAGGGTAGGATGGAGCGGGAGACTGACAGGTGGATTGGTGCAGCATCAGCAGTAATGCGGATGTTGTACTGGACCGTTGTGGTGAAGAGGGAGCTGAGCCAGAAGACAAAGGTCTCAATTTACCAGTCAGTCTTGGTTCCAACCCTCACCTATGGTCATGAGCTTTGGGTAGTGACCGAAAGGGTGAGATCATGGATACAAGCGGCTGAAATGAGTTTCCTCCGTAGGGTGTCTGGGCTCAGCCTTAGAGATAGGGTGAGGAGCTCGGACATCCAGAGGGAGCTCGGAGTAGAGCCGCTGCTCCTTCACGTCGAAGGGAGCCAGCTGAGGTGGTTCAGGCATCTGATCAGGATCCCTCCTGGGCACCTTCCTTTGGAGGTTTTCTGGGCACGGCCAACTGGGAGGAGACCCCGGGGTAGACCCAGAACTCGCTGGAGGGACTACATGTCCAATCTGGCCTGGGAATGACTTGGGATCCCCCAGGAGGAGCTGGAGGGCGTTGCTGGGGAGAGGGATGTCTGGAGTGTTCTACTTAGCTTGCTGCCACCGCGACCCGACCCCGGAGAAGCGGCTGAAGATGAGATGAGATGAGATGAGATGAGATGAGATGAGATGAGATGAGATGAGATGAGATGAGATGAGATATTACAGCCTAAATAAAACAGATTATTAGAACATGGCTGATGGCCAGTGAGAATGTTCTCCTCAACTTTCCAGTGGAAGCAGGAAGTGTCTTTAGAGAGCAGAGAGGAAGTGGAAATGGTGAAACAACTTCCTCTCCACTGTGATTGGTTGAAGCTTATAAAACACTGAAGCAGCTCAGATGTAAGTTGCAGCTTCAGGTCTCTGGATGACATCCTTCTTCTTACTCCTCTCTCCCCTTTTGTCCTTTGCTTGTCCTTTATGGGTATGAGAGTTGTCCTCAGCTGACGTGGACCAGACAGATGTGATGGTGTTGTGTGGAACACGTGTCAGCATCTGCTTCTACGTCTCTGTCTCATCAGCCACGTGTTGACTCACCTGTGCTGACTGTCCCCCTCTTGGAGAAGTGATGCTGATTGGTTGTTCAGCTGATCCATCATGCAGAAGAGGGGGAGTGGCGTGGTCTACAGATGTAGGACACACACCCTGTGCTCCTGTCCTCCCACACATCATCCACAGCATGGACTTATTATAAGACCCGGTTCCTGATCATTAATACAGATGGTGTCTGCAGGTGGAGAACCTGAACCCCACCTGCAGGTGAACACTGTCTAGGACCCACCGACACACGCGGGTAAACCCGCTAAAAATAGGCAGTTGACCCCTTTCACAGCGCCAGCTGACCCGGGTCTGACCGCCAGCTGACCCGGGTCTGACCGCCAGCAGACCCGGGTCTGACCGCCAGCTGACCCGGGTCTGACCGCCAGCAGACCTGGGTGCCAGTAGGAAGCAGTATGGAAGCCGGAGAGACGGTGGTTGGCGTTACTTCTTTACATCTTGTACTGCAGCCTCTCTTTCAGACCAGACAAACTCAACGCAGACTGAACGATGTTCGAGCGCCGCTTGAACGGAGACGCTGCACCCACAAACAATACATGTTCTTCCTCAGCTGCCGGCGCCATCTTATGACGCTACGTCATCGCGCACATTAGCGTGTCCACCCGGGTGTCAATGCCGATCGGAGGAGGAGCCGGTAAATACCCGTGACTCCTGCAGAGTCATGTGACCCGGGAGTGAAGGCCGACTGCACCCTTTTACACTGCAGCCCAGTCTCACGGCAGCTCGTGAAATAGTCACGACATCTGATCTATTGATTCGTGTACATGGACAGCAGGGAGGAGGAGGAGGAGGAAGGTTCTCCTGTGTGGGGAGCACATTCAGACATTTATCAGTAGGGAGGAGGAGGAGGAAGGTTCTCCTGTGTGGGGAGCACGTTCAGACATTTATCAGCAGGGAGGAGGAGGAGGAAGGTTCTCCTGTGTGGGGAGCACGTTCAGACATTTATCAGCAGGGAGGAGGAGGAGGAAGGTTCTCCTGTGTGGGGAGCACGTTCAGACATTTATCAGCAGGGAGGAGGAGGAGGAAGGTTCTCCTGTGTGGGGAGCACATTCAGACATTTATCAGCAGGGAGGAGGAGGAGGAAGAAGGTTCTCCTGTGTGGGGAGCACGTTCAGACATTTATCAGCAGGGAGGAGGAGGAGGAAGGTTCTCCTGTGTGGGGAGCACATTCAGACATTTATCAGCAGGGAGGAGGAGGAGGAAGGTTCTCCTGTGTGGGGAGCACGTTCAGACATTTATCAGCAGGGAGGAGGAGGAGGAAGGTTCTCCTGTGTGGGGAGCACATTCAGACATTTATCAGCAGGGAGGAGGAGGAGGAAGAAGGTTCTCCTGTGTGGGGAGCACGTTCAGACATTTATCAGCAGGGAGGAGGAGGCGGAAGGTTCTCCTGTGTGGGGAGCACGTTCAGACATTTATCAGCAGGGAGGAGGAGGAGGAAGGTTCTCCTGTGTGGGGAGCACGTTCAGACATTTATCAGCAGGGAGGAGGAGGAGGAAGGTTCTCCTGTGTGGGGAGCACGTTCAGACATTTATCAGCAGGGAGGAGGAGGAGGAAGGTTCTCCTGTGTGGGGAGCACATTCAGACATTTATCAGCAGGGAGGAGGAGGAGGAAGAAGGTTCTCCTGTGTGGGGAGCACGTTCAGACATTTATCAGCAGGGAGGAGGAGGAGGAAGGTTCTCCTGTGTGGGGAGCACATTCAGACATTTATCAGCAGGGAGGAGGAGGAGGAAGGTTCTCCTGTGTGGGGAGCACGTTCAGACATTTATCAGCAGGGAGGAGGAGGAGGAAGGTTCTCCTGTGTGGGGAGCACATTCAGACATTTATCAGCAGGGAGGAGGAGGAGGAAGAAGGTTCTCCTGTGTGGGGAGCACGTTCAGACATTTATCAGCAGGGAGGAGGA
>JAJHIY020000271.1:70000-75000 GCA_022114975.2 Lampris megalopsis
CTTTCTGTGTCTGTCTCTCTCTCCCTCCGTCTCTGTGTCTCTCTCTGTCTCTCTGTCTGTCTCTCTCTGTCTCTCTGTCTGTCTGTCTGTCTCTCTGTCTGTCTGTCTGTCTCTCTTGCTCTTTCTGTGTCTGTCTGTCTCTCTCTCCCTCCGTCTCTGTGTCTCTCTCTGTCTCTGTGTCTCTCTGTCTGTCTGTCTCTCTGTCTGTCTGTCTGTCTCTCTTTCTGTCTGTCTCTCTTGCCCTTTCTGTGTCTGTCTGTCTCTCTGTCCCTCCATCTCTGTGTCTCTCTCTGTCTCTCTGTCTGTCTCTCCCTCTCTTTCTTCAAATCAGCCTGCAATAACAAACTGAGCACGCTGGAGACAAAATACAACACACACACACAAACACACAGATGACAACGCCCCTTGCACACATTACAAAGACACACACCCACACCCGCACACACACCCACGCCCGCACACACACGCACGCAGACAGGAAGCAGAGCAGTGCAGCTACACACACAGAAACACACACACACACACACACACACACACACACACACACACACACAGGACAGTCCTGCTCGCATTATGCAGATGAGGCAGCTGCCCCCTCTGAAGACTGCCTCTCTTCTCTTCATCACTCCGCCGCCAATGAAGAGTTTCAAAACACGGGGGGGTCGTGATCCGCGCGTTTGATACCCCGTCCCGTTATGAAACATTATCAGACTGGCCTGGGATCAGTAGAAACACAACAGCAGCAAATGGAGACACACACACACAGGAGATGAGAGGACGAGGCGGTGATGAAAGGGGGAGGTGTGTGTCTGTGTGTGTGTGTGTGTGTGTGTGTGTGTGTTGAGTTTTGAAAGGTGCTAGTGTAGTGTGCCCCTTCGCCCTGTGCCAGCTGCTCTGACAGGCTGTTACTGGGCTCCCCAGTCACACACACACACACACACACACACACACACACACACACACACACACACACACCGACAGACACACACATACATACAGACACACACAGACTGGCACACACACACAGACAAACACACCGAGTATAAATGAATGCAAACGTTTAAAGGAATGAACATACACAACGCAAACAGCCATGCAGGCTGATACACCAACACATACACACAAGTACACACACACACACACACACACACACACACAAGTACACACACACACACACACACTCATTCATGCATGTTTGCAAATGAAGGCACACAATCAAAAGCAGGAGTGCACAGACATTCTCCATGTCTGTCTGTCTCTCTCTCGCTCTCTCTCTCGCTCTCTCTTTCTCTGTCTGTCTGTCTGTCTGTCTCTCTCTGTAGCGCTCTGTCTCTCTCTGTCTGTCTCTCTCTCGCTCTCTCTCTGTCTGTCTGTCTCTTTCTCTGTCTGTCTCTCTCTCGCTCTCTCTGTCTGTCTGTCTCTTTCTCTGTCTGTCTCTCTCTCGCTCTCTCTGTCTGTCTGTCTCTTTTTCTGTCTGTCTGTCTGTTTGTCTCTCTCTCTCTCTCTCTCTCTCTGTCTCTCTGTGTGTTTGTCTGTCTGCCTCTGTCTCTCTCTGTCTGTCTGTCTTTCTCCCTGTCTCTCTCTCTCTCTCGCTCTCTCTCTGTCTTTCTCCCTGTCTCTCTGTCTGTCTCTCTCTCTCTGTCTGTCTGTCTGTCTCTCTCTCGCTCTCTCTGTCTCTTTCTCTGTCTGTCTCTCTCTCTCTCTGTCTCTCTGTGTGTTTGTTTGTCTGCCTCTGTCTCTCTCTGTCTGTCTGTCTTTCTCCCTGTCTCTCTCTCTGTCTGTCTCTCTCTCTCTGTCTTTCTCCCTGTCTCTCTGTCTGTCTCTCTCTCTCTGTCTGTCTGTCTGTCTGTCTCTTTCTCTGTCTGTCTGTCTGTCTGTCTGTCTGTCTCTCTCTCTGTCTGTCTGTCTGTCTCTTTCTGTCTGTCTGTCTCTCTCTCACTCTCTCTGTCTGTCTGTCTCTCTCTGTCTCTCTGTGTGTTTGTCTGTCTGCCTCTGTCTCTCTCTGTCTGTCTGTCTTTCTCCCTGTCTCTCTCTCTGTCTGTCTCTCTCTCTCTCGCTCTCTCTCTGTCTTTCTCCCTGTCTCTCTCTCTCGCTCTCTCTCTGTCTGTCTGTCTTTCTCCCTGTCTCTCTGTCTGCCTCTGTCTCTCTCTGTCTGTCTGTCTTTCTCCCTGTCTCTCTCTCTGTCTGTCTCTCTCTCTCTCTCTCTGTCTTTCTCCCTGTCTCTCTCTCTCGCTCTCTCTCTGTCTGTCTGTCTTTCTCCCTGTCTCTCTGTCTGCCTCTGTCTCTCTCTGTCTGTCTGTCTTTCTCCCTGTCTCTCTCTCTGTCTGTCTCTCTCTCTCTCGCTCTCTCTCTGTCTGTTTGTCTGTCTTTCTCCCTGTCTCTCTGTCTGTCTCTCTCTCTCTGTCTGTCTGTCTCTCTCTCTCTCTGTCTGTCTCTTTCTCTGTCTGTCTCTTTCTCTGTCTGTCTCTCTCTCTCTCGCTCTCTCTCTGTCTGTTTGTCTGTCTTTCTCCCTGTCTCTCTGTCTGTCTCTCTCGCTCTCTCTGTCTGTCTGTCTGTCTGTCTTTCTCCCTGTCTCGCTCTCTCTCTCTCTGTCTCTCGCTCTCTCTGTGTGTCTGTCTGTCTCTCTCTGTCTCTCCTGATTGTACACCCAGATAAGCATCCCCCCCACTCCCCCTCCTCCCCCACACGGCCCCAAAGACCAGCCCCCCCTCCTAATTACAGTCCGTCTGTCCTGTTTGTCGTCACAAACGCGTGTCTCTCTCTTCATCTTCAAAACACCACATGCTGCCGCAGCTTTGTGTCTTTACACAGCGCATATCAAGCCCCACTTTAAAGTCACACACACACACACACACACCACACACACCACACACAGCACACAGCACACACACTCACTCATCTCTCATTAGGCTGCACACACACACTGCTGTCCCAGAGAGGACGCTGCTCTGCACCACCACCCCTTTCAACTACACAACAACTACACAACGACATCTGCTGTCTGACCCGCTGCCATCCTCCCCGCCCCCCAGTGCATGCTGGGAGTTCATCTTAGTTTAAACTACAAGAACAACTGTGAGATAACAAGTGGGAACAAGTGTGTAATGATTTGACCCTTTGTAAATGTATTTCAATACAAGTGTAGATTAAAGAAACGGAAACACACACACACACACACACACACACACACACACACACACACACACACACACACACACACACACACACACACACACACACACACACGCACACACATAGTAAAATCCTGGAAAGAGCAGTTGCTGCCCAGCTCCATGAGCACATGTCCAACTAGGAGCTCTATGAACCCTCCAGTCTGGCTTCAGAGCACCACAGACTGCCCTCATCAAAACCACCGGTGATCTCCTCACTGCGGCTGATTCCGGTTTCAGAGCACCACAGGACGGAGACCGCCCTCATCAAGATCACCAGTGACCTCCTCACTGCGGCTGATTCTGGTTTCAGAGCACCACAGGACGGAGACCGCCCTCATCAAGATCACCAGTGACCTCCTCACTGCGGCTGATTCCGGTTTCAGAGCACCACAGGATGGAGACCGCCCTCATCAAGAGCACCAGTGACTCCTCGCTGCTGCTGATTCTGGTTTCAGAGCACCACAGGATGGAGACCGCCCTCATCAAAATCACCAGTGACTCCTCGCTGCTGCTGATTCTGGCCACATCAGTATTCTCATCCTCCTGGACCCCTCTACAGCCTCCGACACCATTTCCCACACTATTCTCCTCAACCGCTTATCTGAATACCTCGCCCTCACTGGTGTAGCTCTCTCCTGGTTCCAGTCATGTCTCACCAACAGGAAACAGTTTGTCACCATCAGAGAATCCAGTTCTACCCTAGCCCCAGTCAACCAAGGTGTGCCACAAGGCTCCATGCTTGGACCCCTCCTCTTTACCATCTACATACTCCCCCTTGGTCAGATCATCCAACACCACAGTTTAAGTTTCCATTGCTACGCTGATGACACGCAGCTTTACCTCAGCAGTAGGCCATCCCCTCAGCTCCCCCCACAATCCCTTGTTAACTGCCCCCACCAAATAAAAACCTGGACGTCATCAAATCTACTCAAGCTAAAAACCAATAAGACTGAGCTCACGGTCGTGGCTTCTGATGCTGCTCCGGAAGGTTGGAGATCTTCTCCTCGAGGTGGGAAGTGGATGGCTGCTCCATCTGCCCATCCCCAGAAGTCCGAAACCTTGGTGTCATTCTGGACTCCGCCTTCTCATTCCAGTCACACATCAAATACGCCACCAAATCTGCTTTCTTTCACCTCAAAAAACAAAACAAAAACCAAACCCTCGACACTCCGACCATTACTCTCAGACTCCATGGCAGAGACCCTCATTCATGCCTTCATAACTCCCGTCTGGATTATTGCAATGGAGTCCTGTCTGGGGTACCTAGCAAATCCCTAGACAGGCTTCAGTATGTGCAGCACATCACTCCCACCCTTGTCCAACTTCCCTGGCTCCTGTCCAAACCCGCTTTTCTGATAAAATCCTCTTCCTCAACCATAAATCCCTCCATGGCCTTACCCCTCAGTACCTATCAGACCTCCTCAACCCCGACATTCCATCCCAGAATCCGCGGTCCACAGACACGGGCCTGCTTTCCATCCCCCACACCAGCCGGCGGGCTTTTTTTAATTATTACTTTTATTGATCCCCGCGGGGCAATTCTGTCTCTGCATTTAACCACCCTAGCTGTGTAGTGGAGCAGTGGGCAGCTGCCGTGCAGCACCCGGGCACCACCTCCAGCTGCTCTGGCCACGCCTCAGCCAGGGGCACAGACAGGCGTATTCCCCCCAACACGCATGTCTTTCTGACGGAGGAGGAAACCGGAGCCCCCGGAGGAAACCCACCACAGACACGGGGACAACATGCCAACTCCACGCAGAGGACGACCCGGCACGACCCCCAAGGGTGGACTACCCCGGGGCTCGAACCCAGCACTTTAGTGTGCCT
>JAJHIY020000271.1:85000-185000 GCA_022114975.2 Lampris megalopsis
CATGTCAGTATTTGTGACGTGTGTTGTCGCATCATCTCCTGTGTGAAGTTCGTTGCTGTGTCCTAGAAACACACTAGCGCCCTCCAGTGCAGAGAAATAGTCTGGACTTGATGTGTGACGATGTCCAACATGTCTGGGTACAGACGCTGTTACAGACGCACCATGGCTACCACCGAGGCGCCGCAGTATTTACAGGCGTTGGACAGCGGCCATTTTAACTTGTTTGGAAAATACTAGTATTAAAGTTGTTAAAATGTTAATTTTAGTGTCAGTTAGTTTCATAACAGACATACTAACATATGTAATGCATTAATACCTCAACTGGTATTTAGCTTGACACAATATAGAGTTTAAACACCGCGGTGGTCAAATTGACTGCCCACAGTCGTTCTGGTAGTGTTTAAGTTCCGGTCATTGTTTGGGACTGTTTCAATATTTATTTTCAGTTCTTTTACATGTCACATTTTACAGGCCTTGTTACGTTTGTTAGATTAGCAATATGTGTTTTCTGTTTTGTTCTTCAGGTAATATTTTCACTTTTTCTATTTTGTATTCAAGTTGGACCATGTCTCTCTGAAGTTTAACTTGTTTAAACATAGCATTATAGTTGTTAAAATGTTAAATGTGGTGTCAGTTAGTTGCATAACAGACATACTAACATATGTAATGCATTAATATCTCAACTGGGTATTTATCTTGACACAATATAGAGTTTAAAAACCGACTATCAGGTTGACCGCCCATGTTTGTTTTAGGAAACTGTGAAATCTCGGTCGTTCTAGCGTTAAATGTGCCGGTTTTCAGACTTTTACACAAATAATTTACATATGAATAAATGTTGATTCACATTTATCTCATCTGCCGTCTTTCTGTTCCTCAGGAAACACTTCAACAAACTGGAAAATGCATGTAAATTAAGACCCTGATGTTTCATCTTGGTAGTAGTGCAGTCATGTTGCTGTCATGTTGGAATCATGTCGCTGTCATGTTGGAGTCATGTTGAAGTCATGTTGGAGTCATGTTGGTGTCATGCTGGAGTCATGTTGGTGTCATGTTGGAGTCATGTTGGAGTCATGTTGGCGTCATGTTAGATTCATGTGGGCGTCATGTTGGAGTCATGTTGGAGTCATGTTGGAGTCATGCTGGAGTCATGTTGGCGTCATGTTGGAGTCATGTTGGAGTCATGTTGGTGTCATGTTGGAGTCATGTTGGAGTCATGTTGGTGTCATGTTGGCGTCATGTTGGAGTCATGTTGGAGTCATGTTGGTGTCATGTTGGAGTCATGTTGGAGTCATGTTGGTGTCATGCTGGAGTCATGTTGGAGTCATGTTGAAGTCATGTTGGAGTCATGTTGGTGTCATGCTGGAGTCATGTTGGAGTCATGTTGGCGTCATGTTGGAGTCATGTTGGAGTCATGTTGGAGTCATGTTGGCGTCATGTTGGAGTCATGTTGGCGTCATGTTGGAGTCATGTTGAAGTCATGTTGGAGTCATGTTGGCGTCATGTTGGAGTCATGTTGAAGTCATGTTGGAGTCATGTTGAAGTCATGTTGGCGTCATGTTGGAGTCATGTTGGAGTCATGCTGGAGTCATGTTGAAGTCATGTCGGAGTCATGTCGAAGTCATGTCGGTGTCATGTTGGAGTCATGTTGGCGTCATGTTGGAGTCATGTTGGAGTCATGCTGGAGTCATGTTGGCATCATGTTGGCGTCATGTTGGCGTCATGCTGGAGTCATGTTGAAGTCATGTCGGAGTCATGTCGAAGTCATGTCGGTGTCATGTTGGAGTCATGTTGGAGTCATGTTGGAGTCATGTTGGCGTCATGTTGGAGTCATGTTGGCATCATGTTGGCGTCATGTTGGTGTCATGTTGGAGTCATGTTGGAGTCATGTTGGTGTCATGTTGGAGTCATGTTGGAGTCATGTCGGAGTCATGTCGAAGTCATGTTGGAGTCATGTTAGATTCATGTTGGCGTCATGTTGGAGTCATGCTGGAGTCATGTTGGCATCATGTTGGCGTCATGTTGGCGTCATGCTGGAGTCATGTTGAAGTCATGTTGGAGTCATGTTGACGTCATGTTGGAGTCATGTTGGAGTCATGCTGGAGTCATGTTGGAGTCATGTTGGAGTCATGTTGACGTCATGTTGGCGTCATGTTGGAGTCATGCTGGAGTCATGTTGGCATCATGTTGGCGTCATGTTGGCGCCATGCTGGAGTCATGTTGAAGTCATGTTGGAGTCATGTTGAAGTCATGTTGGAGTCATGTTGGAGTCATGTTGAAGTCATGTTGGAGTCATGTTGAAGTCATGTTGGAGTCATGTTGGAGTCATGTTGAAGTCATGTTGGAGTCATGTTGACGTCATGTTGGAGTCATGTTGGAGTCATGTTGAAGTCATGTTGGTGTCATGTTGGCGCCATGCTGGAGTCATGTTGAAGTCATGTTGGAGTCATGTTGAAGTCATGTTGGAGTCATGTTGACGTCATGTTGGAGTCATGCTGGAGTCATGTTGGCATCATGTTGGTGTCATGTTGGCGCCATGCTGGAGTCATTTTGAAGTCATGTTGGAGTCATGTTGGAGTCATGTTGAAGTCATGTTGGAGTCATGTTGGAGTCATGTTGAAGTCATGTTGGAGTCATGTTGGCATCATGTTGGCGTCATGTTGGCGCCATGCTGGAGTCATGTTGGAGTCATGTTGGAGTCATGTTGAAGTCATGTTGGAGTCATGTTGGAGTCATGTTGAAGTCATGTTGGAGTCATGTTGACGTCATGTTGGAGTCATGTTGAAGTCATGTTGGAGTCATGTTGACGTCATGTTAGATTCATGTGGGCGTCATGTTGGAGTCATGTTGGAGTCATGTTGAAATCATGTTGGCGTTATGTTGGAGTCATGTTGGCATCATGTTGGCGTCATGTTGGAGTCATGTTGAAGTCATGTTGGAGTCATGCTGGAGTCATGTTGGCTGTCATGTTGGAATCACGTTGAAGTCATGTTGGTGTCATGTTGGAGTCATGTTGGCGTCATGTTGGAGTCATGCTGGAGTCATGTTGGTGTCATGTTGGAGTCATGTTGGAGTCATGTTGGCCTCATGTTGGAGTCATGCTGGAGTCATGTTGAAGTCAGGTTGGTGTTATGTTGGAGTCATGCTGGAGTCATGTTGGAGTCATGTTGGCGTCATGCTGGAGTCATGTTGGTGTCATGTTGGAGTTATGTTGGCGTCATGTTGGAGTCATGTTGGAGTCATGTTGAAGTCATGCTGGCGTCATGTTGGAGTCATGCTGGAGTCATGTTGGTGTCATGTTGGAGTCATGTTGGAGTCATGTTGGTGTCATGTTGGCCTCATGTTGGAGTCATGCTGGAGTCATGTTGAAGTCAGGTTGGTGTTATGTTGGAGTCATGTTGGCGTCATGCTGGAGTTATGTTGGTGTCATGTTGGAGTCATGCTGGAGTCATGTTGGTGTCATGTTGGAGTTATGTTGGCGTCATGTTGGAGTCATGCTGGAGTCATGTTGGAGTCATGTTGGAGTCATGTTGAAGTCCTGTTGGCGTCATGTTGGAGTCATGTTGGCATCATGTTGAAGTTGTGTCGGCTTCATGTTGGAGTCATGTTGGCGTCATGTTGGAGGTGCTTTAGAAGCCATGTTCTGCTATACAGGAGCATCTCATCTGAAGCACAAACCCTCCTAACACTCATTTCAGCCAGCTGTGAGAGCTGCTGTCTGCTTTTCTAAATAGCAGAGAAGTCATTTCAGAAGAAACGCTTCATATCCGCCATCACTTTTGATGTCAGTATCTTCAAATGTGATAAAGGAAAATGGGCACAGGACAGATTATAAATGTTTGCGTTTAAGACGCCGAGAGAATTAATCTGGAAGGAGAACGGATAGAAACAAAAGACTGCTACTCACCAGCCTCATAACACACACAGACACACACGCGCACACGCACGCACTAACATGCAGAAAGGCAGATTAGCAGCTCTATCAGATGTGGTATCACGTTGACCCAGTTGTGATTTTAAAAGCCTGGCCTTTAGGCTGTATGTTCCACAGATAAGAAACAGAACATGCTAGGAATTAAAACCGCAACGCAACGCAACGCAACACACACACACACACACTCACACACGACTTAGCGGGGATAACCAATCATCATTATCAGACTTTTATAATTCCTTTTAATAATTCAGCTTAGATGTAGCTCATAATGCCAGGCTGTACTTTAAGAATAATTTCACGTGTACTCTGCGTAGCTAATAACCTCAGAGAGGGTAACCAGTAATGATTCTGCTCATAATTAAAAATAAATGAGATTTAGCTGAAAACATACAGCCCCATTATTTCTTCATCAAACAGTGGTTGAAGTAAAGTGTGTTGGGCCGGGCCACAGTACACACAGTACACACACTGTGCTAGGATCAAGTATTTCCCAGTGTTTCTATGAGAACTGAGATACTAACGTGGGGGTTTCGTGGTAAGAAGGGCAAACTGAGTGATGTGTGTTCAAACTGGGTGACTTGTGTTCAGACTGGGTGATGTGTGTTCAGACTGGGTGATGTGTGTTCAGGTGATGTGTGTTCAGATGAGTGCTGTGTGTTCAGACTGGGTGATGTGTGTTCAGATGGGTGCTGTGTGTTCAGACTGGGTGATGTGTGTTCAGATGGGTGATGTGTGTTCAGACTGGGTGATGTGTGTTCAGGTGATGTGTGTTCAGATGAGTGCTGTGTGTTCAGACTGGGTGATGTGTGTTCAGATGGGTGATGTGTGTTCAGATGGGTGATGTGTGTTCAGACTGGGTGATGTGTGTTCAGATGGGTGATGTGTGTTAAGACTGGGTGATGTGTGTTCAGATGGGTGATGTGTGTTAAGACTGGGTGATGTGTGTTCACGTGTGTTCAGACTGGGTGATGTGTATACAGACTGGGTGATGTGTGTTCAGATGAGTGATGTGTATACAGACTGGGTGATGTGTATTCAGACTGGGTGATGTGTGTTCAGATGGGTGATGTTTGTTCAGACTGGGTGAAGTGTGTTCAGACTGGGTGACTTGTGTTCAGATTGGGTGATGTGTGTTCAGACTGGGTGACTTGTGTTCAGACTGGGTGACTTCTGTTCAGACTGGGTGATGTGTGTTCAGATGGGTGACTTGTGTTCAGACTGGGTGACTTGTGTTCAGACTGCGTGATGTGTGTTCAGACTGGGTGATGTGGGTTCAGACTGGGTGATGTGGGTTCAGACTGGGTGATGTGGGTTCAGACTGGGTGATGTGTGTTCAGACTGGGAGATATGTTCATACTGGATGATGTGTGTTCAGACTGGGTGATATGTTCAGACTGGGTGACTTGTGTTCAGACAGGGTGATGTGTGTTGAAACTGGGTAACTTGTGTTCAGACTGGGTGACATGTTCAGCCAGGGTGATGTGTTCAGACTGGGTGATGTGTGCTCAGACTGGGTGATGTGTGTTCAGATGGGTGATGTGGGTTCAGACTGGGTCACTTGTGTTCAGATGTGTGTTCAGACTGGGTGATATGTTCAGACTGGATGATGTGTGTTCAGACTGGGTCACTTGTGTTCAGACTGGATGATGTGTGTTCAGACTGTGTCACTTGTGTTCAGAGTGGGTGATGTGTGTTCAGACTGGGTGACTTGAGTTCAGACTGGGAGACTTGTGTTCAGAATGGGTGATGTGTGTCCAGACTGGGTGATGTATGTTCAGACTGGGTGACTTGTGTTCAGACTGGGTGATGTGTGTTCAGACTGGGTGACTTGTGTTCAGACTGGGCAATGTGTTCAGAATGGGTGATGTGTGTTCAGACTGGGTGACTTGTGTTCAGAGTGGGTGACGTGTGTTCAGACTGGGTGACTTGTGTTCAGACTGGGTGATGTGGGTTCAGACTGGGTGCTGTGTGTTCAGACTGGATGACTTGTGTTCAGACTGGGTGAGGTGTGTTCAGATGGGTGATATGTGTTCAGACTTGGTGACTTGTATTCAAACTGGGTGATGTGTGTTCAGACTGGGTGACTTGTGTTCAGACTGGGTGATGTGTGTTCAGACTGGGTGATGTGTGTTCAGGTGATGTTTGTTCAGATGAGTGCTGTGTGTTCAGACTGGGTGATGTGTGTTCAGATGGGTGCTGTGTGTTCAGACTGGTTGATGTTTGTTCAGATGGGTAATGTGTGTTCAGACTGGGTGATGTGTGTTCAGGTGATGTGTGTTCAGATGAGTGCTGTGTGTTCAGACTGGGTGATGTGTGTTCAGATGGGTGATGTGTGTTCAGATGGGTGATGTGTGTTCAGACTGGGTGATGTGTGTTCACATGCGTGTTCAGACTGGGTGATGTGTGTTCAGACTGGGTGATGTATGTTCACATGTGAGTTCAGACTGGGTGATGTGTGTTCAGACTGGGTGATGTGTGTTCAGATGGGTGATGTGTGTTCAGATGGGTGATGTGTGTTCAGACTGGGTGATGTGTGTTCAGATGGGTGATGTGTGTTAAGACTGGGTGATGTGTGTTCAGATGGGTGATGTGTGTTAAGACTGGGTGATGTGTGTTCACGTGTGTTCAGACTGGGTGATGTGTATACAGACTGGGTGATGTGTGTTCAGATGAGTGATGTGTATACAGACTGGGTGATGTGTATTCAGACTGGGTGATGTGTGTTCAGATGGGTGATGTTTGTTCAGACTGGGTGAAGTGTGTTCAGACTGGGTGACTTGTGTTCAGATTGGGTGATGTGTGTTCAGACTGGGTGACTTGTGTTCAGACTGGGTGACTTCTGTTCAGACTGGGTGATGTGTGTTCAGATTGGGTGATGTGGGTTCAGACTGGGTGATGTGGGTTCAGACTGGGTGATGTGTGTTCAGACTGGGAGATATGTTCATACTGGATGATGTGTGTTCAGACTGGGTGATATGTTCAGACTGGGTGACTTGTGTTCAGACAGGGTGATGTGTGTTGAAACTGGGTAACTTGTGTTCAGACTGGGTGACATGTTCAGCCAGGGTGATGTGTTCAGACTGGGTGATGTGTGCTCAGACTGGGTGATGTGTGTTCAGATGGGTGACGTGGGTTCAGACTGGGTCACTTGTGTTCAGATGTGTGTTCAGACTGGGTGATATGTTCAGACTGGATGATGTGTGTTCAGACTGGGTCACTTGTGTTCAGACTGGATGATGTGTGTTCAGACTGGGTGACTTGTGTTCAGAGTGGGTGATGTGTGTTCAGACTGGGTGACTTGAGTTCAGACTGGGAGACTTGTGTTCAGAATGGGTGATGTGTGTCCAGACTGGGTGACTTGTGTTCAGACTGGGTGATGTGTGTTCAGACTGGGTGACTTGTGTTCAGACTGGGCAATGTGTTCAGAATGGGTGATGTGTGTTCAGACTGGGTGACTTGTGTTCAGAGTGGGTGATGTGTGTTCAGACTGGGTGACTTGTGTTCAGACTGGGTGATGTGGGTTCAGACTGGGTGCTGTGTGTTCAGACTGGATGACTTGTGTTCAGACTGGGTGAGGTGTGTTCAGATGGGTGATATGTGTTCAGACTTGGTGACTTGTATTCAAACTGGGTGATGTGTGTTCAGACTGGGTGACTTGTGTTCAGAGTGGGTGATGTGTTCAGACTAGGTGATATGTTTAGACTGGGTGACGCGTGTTCAGACTGGGTGATGTGTGTTCAAATGGGTGATGTGTGTTCAGATTGGGTGCTGTGTGTTCAGATGGGTGATGTGTGTTAAGACTGGGTGATGTGTGTTCACACGTGTGTTCAGACTGGGTGATGTGTATACAGACTGGGTGATGTGTATACAGACTGGGTGATGTGTGTTCAGATGGGTGATGTGTGTTCAGGTTAAGTGATGTGTGTTCAGATGGGTGATGTGTATTCAGACTGGGTGATGTGTGTTCAGACTGGGTGATGTGTGTTCAGATGGGTGATGTTTGTTCAGACTGGGTGAAGTGTGTTCAGACTGGGTGACTTGTGTTCAGATTGGGTGACATGTGTTCAGACTGGGTGACTTGTGTTCAGACTGGGTGACTTGTGTTCAGACTGGGTGATGTGGGTTCAGACTGGGTGATGTGGGTTCAGACTGGGTGACTTGTGTTCAGATGTGTGTTCAGACTGGGTGATATGTGTTCAAATGGGTGATATGTTCAGACTGGATGATGTGTGTTCAGACTGGGTGATGTGTGTTCAGACTGGGTCACTTGTGTTCAGACTGGGTGACTTGTGTTCAGACTGGGTGATGTGTGTTCAGACTGGGTGATGTGGGTTCAGACTGGGTGACTTGTGTTCACACTTGGTGATGTGTGTTCAAATGGGTGATGTGTGCTCAGACTGGGTGATGTGGGTTCAGATGGGTGATGTGGGTTCAGACTGGGTCACTTGTGTTCAGATGTGTGTTCAGACTGGGTGATATGTGTTCAGACTGGGTGATATGTTCAGACTGGATGATGTGTGTTCAGACTGGGTGATGTGTGTTCAGACTGGGTCACTTGTGTTCAGACTGGGTGATGTGTGTTCAGACTGGGTCACTTGTGTTCAGATGGGTGATGTGTGTTCAGACTGGGTGACTTGTGTTCAGACTGGGAGACTTGTGTTCAGAATGGGTGATGTGTGTCCAGACTGGGTGATGTGTGTTCAGACTGGGTCACTTGTGTTCAGACTGGGCAATGTGTTCAGAATGGGTGATGTGTGTTCAGACTGGGTGACTTGTGTTCAGAGTGGGTGATGTGTGTTCAGACTGGGTGACTTGTGTTCAGACTGGGTGATGTGGGTTCAGACTGGGTGCTGTGTGTTCAGACTGGGTGACTTGTGTTCAGACTGGGTGATGTGTGTTCAGATGGGTGATGTGTGTTCAGACTGGGAGATATGTTCATACTGGATGATGTGTGTTCAGACTGGGTGATATGTTCAGACTGGGTGACTTGTGTTCAGACAGGGTGATGTGTGTTGAAACTGGGTAACTTGTGTTCAGACTGGGTGACATGTTCAGCCAGGGTGATGTGTTCAGACTGGGTGACTAGTGTTCAAACTCGGTGATGTGTGTTCAGACTGGGTGACTTGTGTTCAGAGTGGGTGATGTGTTCAGACTAGGTGATATGTTTAGACTGGGTGATTCGTGTTCAAACTGAGTGATGTGTGTTCAGATGGGTGATGTGTGTTCAGACTGGGTGACTTGTGTTCAGACTGGGAGATGTGGGTTCAGACTAGGTGACTTGTGTTCAGACTGGTTAATATGTTCAGACTGGGTGATGTGTGTTCAGACTGGGTGACTTGTGTTCAGACTGGGTGATGGTTCAGATTGGGTGATGTGTGTTCAGATGGGTGACTTGTGTTCAGACTGGGTGATGTGTGTTCAGACTGGGTGACTTGTGTTCAGACTGGGTGATATGTTCAGACTGGGTGACTTGTGTTCAGACTGGGTGATGTGTGTTCAGACTGGGTGACTTGTGTTCAGACTGGATGGTGTCTGTTTAGATGGGTGATGTGTGTTCAGACTGAGCTAATTGTGTTCAGAGTGGGTGACGTGTTCAGACCGGGTGATATGTCCAGACTGGGTGATGTGTGTTCAGATGGGTGATGTTTGTTCGGACTGGGTGAAGTGTGTTCAGACTGGGTGACTTGTGTTCAGACTGGGTGATGTGTGTTCAGACTGGGTGACTTGTGTTCACACTGGGTGATGTGTGTTCAGACTGGGAGATGTGTGTTCAGATGGGTGACTTGTGTTCAGACTGGGTGCTGTGTGTTCAGACTGGGTGATGTGTGTTCAGACTGGGTGACTTGTGTTCAGGTGATGTGTGTTCAGATGGGTGATGTGTATACAGACTGGGTGGTGTGTGTTCAGATGCGTGTTCAGACTTGGCGATGTGTGTTCAGACTAGGTGATGTGTGTTTAGACTGGGTGACTTGTGTTCAGACTGGGTGATGTGTGTTCAGACTGGGTGATGTGTGTTCAGCCTGGGTGACTTGTGTTCAGACTGGTTGCTGTGTGTTCAGACTGGGTGACGTGTGTTCACACTGGGTGACTTGTGTTCAGGTGATGTGTGTTCAGACTGGGTGATGTGTGTTCAGATGGATGATGTGTATTCAGACTGGGTGGTGTGTGTTCAGATGTGTGTTCAGACTGGGTGACTTGTGTTCAGGTGATGTGTGTTCAGACTGGGTGATGTGTGTTCAGATGTGTGTTCAGACTGGGTGACTTGTGTTCAGGTGATGTGTGTTCAGACTGGGTGATGTGTGTTCAGACTGGGTGATGTGTGTTCAGACTGGGTGACTTGTGTTCAGGTGATGTGTGTTCAGACTGGGTGACTTGTGTTCAGACTGGGTGACTTGTGTTCAGACTGGGTGATGTTTGTTCAGATGGGTGATGTGTGTTAAGATGCATGTTCAGATGGGTGATGTGTGTTCAGATATGTGTTCATATGGGTGATGTGTGTTCAGATATGTGTTCAGATGGGTGATGTGTGTTCAGATGGGTGATGTGTGTTAAGATGCATGTTCAGATGGGTGATGTGTGTTCAGATGGGTGATGTGTGTTCAGATATGTGTTCATATGGGTGATGTGTGTTCAGATATGTGTTCAGATGGGTGATGTGTGTTCAGATGTGTGTTCAGATGGGTGATGTGTGTTCAGATGTGTGTTCAGATGGGTGATGTGTGTTCAGATGCATGTTCAGATGGGTGATGTGTGTTCAGATGTGTGTTCAGATAGGTGATGTGTGTTCAGATGTGTGTTCAGATGGGTGATGTGTGTTCAGATGTGTGTTCAGATGTGTATTCAGACCGGGTGATGAGAAAACATCAGTGGAACCATGTTGAACCCAACAAGGATAAAAACTTCCAACTACACAAATGTGACGAGTATGTTTCTGTTTGTTTCACTACAGTGTGTGTGTGTTTGTGTGTGTGTGTGTATGCAGTTTGGTTGTGTGTCAGTGTGGTGGTGTCCGTGTGTGTGTGTGTGTGTGCGCACGTTTGTGTGTGCATTCGTGCACGTGCGTGCACGCGTGTGTGCGTGCGCGCACAGTTTGGTTGTGTGTGTGTGTGTGTGTGTGTGTGTGTGTGTGTGTGTGTGTGTGTGTGTGTGTGTACAATTTGGTTATTTGTGTGTGTGGTTGTATCTATACTTAGCACAAGAAGTAAGGAAATGTGTGTTTGGCGGATGACGGCTGTGTTGTAACGAGGCTTCTTGGCAGTAAGTCTTACACCGTTGGAAAGCCTGTTTACTCCCCCTGTAAATGGCGCCACATGTGTGAGGAACATGCGTTTGTGGGATGAGCAGCAGAGCTGAGCATGTGGGCTGCGCCCATGAAACATTTGCCAAACCTTCTCTGCCGATGCCCAACAGCTTATCTTGCTGCTGCTACTGACTCTTGTGTTGAGCTTCTGGTACCCCAGGTGCTGCCCATCAGCTGCCTGATAGAAGATTTACTGCCAAGAAGCCTCGTTACAACAAAGACACAATCTACCACACACACATTTCCTGACTTGTTCTGCTAAGTTTATGTATGCGTGTGTGTGTATACAGTTTGGTGTTTTGTGTGTGTATGTGCACGTTTATGTATGCAGTTCTGTTTTGTGTGCATGTGTGTATACAGTGTGCTGTTGTGTGTGTGTTTGTGTGTATAAGCAGTGTGGTGTTTTGTGAGTGTGTGTTTATACAGTGTGGGGTGTGTGTGCGTGTGTGTGGGCTTGATCCTACCTGTAAAATGTGGCTACCCAGGTGAGGATCAAAGATCTCCGAGGCAACGACACTTAGGCTCCTTCTACGCTGGGTTCCGATTGCTATTTGCACACAAACACACACACACACACACACACACACATGTACACATACACACGCACACACAAAAAAAAGAGAAAACACAAGACAGGACCGGAAAAGACTGGTGAGACTCAGACACATTGATACAAGCAAAGCTACACACACACACACACACACACACACACACACACACATTTTTACAGCCTAGCATGACAAACACACATGGCACAGGACAAGAGGAACCAGTGATGTCAGCTGATCTAGTCAGATACAGGTAGCACATGTTAGCACTGCTAGCTTTCCTCACTGAAACCAATGGGGACCCTAAGCAGTAAGCTAATATGCTAGCTCATGGCTCGTATGCTGTCTTGTCGCTTATATGCTAGCTCATGGCTCATATGCTATCTCGTGGCTCGTATGCTAGCTCATGGCTTTATGCTAGCTCATGGCTCGTATGCTAGCTCGTGGCTTGTATGCTAGCTCGTGGCTTGTATGCTAGCTCGTGGCTCGTATGCTAGCTCATGGCTCGTATGCTAGCTCATGGCCTGGCCATGTGGTTTCAGTGGGGATCACTAAAAAAATGCAATCACATCTTTTTCAGTTTACTCGAGTGCAACTCAACCCCACCTTGTCACTGTTGAGAGAAACTGACAGTGAAATGCAAACTTCCTCCTGAGAAACCTCATGCATATAATAACACATCCAGAAACAGTTGCACATTTTCAACCGGACATTTTTATCGTTGTTGTCTTACTGACTCACAGTGAGTCGACAGAGGCTGAGTCTCTCGTTCGAGGACACCAAGATCATCTCCAGTTAATCTTTAAGATTATGGGATGACACTTTGCCCTTTTTGAGTCGTTTTCTTTTTCACTTTTATCTTTTACCCGACATGGCTTAACAAGATTCAAGAGATAGATGTTTTCATGTGTCAAGCTACAATCATCCAAGAGCAAATACTAGAAACGATATCACAGTTACTGCAATAGTACAACAGGATTCAAAGTACAAGTCAGTTCTACATGTGAGTACAAAAGTCACACTGAGAAACCATTTTTTGGGGGGGTCTTTTTCCCTCTCTTTTTCCTCCCAAATTGTACTTGGCCAATTACCCCGCTCTTCCGATCCGTCCCGGTCTCTGCTCCACCCCCTCTGCCGATCCGGGGAGTGCTGAAGACTACCACATGCCTCCTTGCTCCTCTGATACATGTGGAGTCGCCAGCCGCTTCTTTTCACCTGACAGTGAGGAGTTTCGCCAGGGGGACGTAGCACGTGGGAGGATCACGCTACTCCCCCCAGCCCCCCCCCCCCGAACAGGCGCCCCGACCGACCAGAGGAGGTGCTAGTGCAGCGACCTGGAAAGCGCCGTGTATAGAGAGAGTCTGGCCATCCTCTGATCTTTGCAACACGCGCTGTGATTGGCTGAGAGCCTGTCACGTGCTTGACGGGCGCCATGTTGCCTACCAGCATCTGGCTCTGTCTTCATGATGTTTCAATGATTTTCCTCGCGTTTTCGGCCCATTTCTCGCCGATTTGTAGCAGTTGAAAGAGAAATGGTGTGTTGTGCGGCCTGGGGTTGTTCCGTTCGGCCGGGACAAGGCCGTATGATGCATCGATTTCCACAGGATGCACAAAGGAGGGCAGTTTGGACCGTGAACAGTCGCAGGCCGGGCTGGTCCCCCTCAGCTTATCCCTACTTGTGCCCTGTGAGATCATTTCAGTGTTTACGATTCTTTGATAACCTAACTTCCCTGGATCAATCCCAGAGTCTGTAAGGTACTGATGTGTGGAAGTCAGTTGTATCGCACATCCAAGCCATGTGTAACCGTTGACAGAAATCAGGCACATGTAAATAGTGTCAAACTGTCATGTGGGATGGATTGAGTGACAGGCCTGAGCCTGAGCCTAGGCAGTGTGTGGGTCGTGTTGAGATAAACTACACAAGAGCCCCGATACACAACAGACGCTGTTCTGACTAAACCTGGAAACAGTTGGGCCTGATATTTCTCAAGTGTCCCTGATATTGTTGTTCATTATCATTCAGTAGTAGCCTACTGAAGGTTGCAAAATATGTAATACCGGTACTGACCACCAGTTTACCCACCACACCAGTAGTGTAGTGGATAAAAACTGAATTCTGTGGGTTGAAAGCTACATGTAAGCAGCAGAGGCCCCTGCTCAGTGCCTGCGACTGTTTTATGACCGCTGGTGGGTTTCTTCCTGATCTCATCACCTTCATCATGGACTGAAAAAGTGAAACGCGTTATCAACACAGCCTCTGCTCCTGATCTGGTATCAAACCAGCTACTCTGACTACCGGCACGCAATGATACACAAATTTCTGGTTCTCCGATGGAAAATCCATAATTTCTGGAACCCTGAGCAGTAGTACTGGTACTGAATGATGGAAAATACATAAAGTGCCTCTCAAAATTATGTACGCAGTGGTGTGGCCTTAAAAGGCCAAACCCCTTTCTCAACAGCTTCAGTATGTCGTCTAAATTTTTAATCTAATAATTTCTTGTTTCCTCTAAGTTTGGGTCAAAGTCTAGTAATAGAAATTAACAGTGACCCATTCATTCTACATTACACCCACAAAACAGGGTCGGCCGTGAGCCTCATTTTGTCATGTGACCAATTAATAAGGTGACAGACACAATAGTCATGTTAACTTCTTATTTAACAGTAGTCAAAAGTGAGGCGATTTTCAGTCAGTTATCTCATTAAGCTGGTCACATGACATAACAAGGCTCATAGCTTACCCTATAATATGGAGTGCTTCAATCGGCCTCCTGATTTCTATTTCTGCACTTGATCTGTGAGCCCCGACTTAACAGGAACGTGAATTTATAGATCAAAGAATTTAGAAAGTGCAGCTTGAGAGATCATGAAGTGAGCGTGATTTTGAATAGCGCGCGCATGGGGCTGCCTACCAGTTGGTAGGCAATATGGCGCCCATGCAGCCAGTTGGCCAGACTCTCTATACACGGCACTGGAACAGGACACATACCCACATCCGGCTTCCCACTCATAGACACGTCCAATTGTGTCTGTAGGGATGCCCAACCAAGCCAGAGGCAACATGGGGATTCGAACCGGCGATCCCCATGTTGGTAGGCAACAGAATAGACCACCACGCTACCCGGACGCCCTGAGAGACCATTTAAATATTGAGGTAGACCTCTTCATTTACTGCTTCTCCTGAACACTCCGTTTTGCAGCAACATAACGTGCCGGGGTCAGTATGCTTTTCATGTGCCCAGCTACAGCTGTTCCTGTCTGTCCACAGGTAGAGCAGATTTTAAACAGAACTTTGAAAAGTTGATAAAAAAAGCGAATTTGTTTGCTCTTCTATAAACTGCTTTAAAAAAAAACAAAAAACCCTCCGGTGTGCAGGATGCAACAGTGCTGATAACGGTTGCTTGGCAACAACAGCTAACAGCTAGTGCTAAAGACTAAACTCAGGAAAGAGAATGGATGACAGTCAACATGCCTCCAGCTGTCCTGTTGTCAACATGTCTCCAGCTGTCCTGTTGTCTACATGTCTCCAGCTGTCCTGTTGTCTACATGCCTCCAGCTGTCCTGGTGTCTACATGCCTCCAGCTGTCCTGGTGTCTACATGTCTCCAGCTGTCCTGGTGTCTACATGTCTCCAGCTGTCCTGTTGTCTACATGTCTCCAGCTGTCCTGTTGTCTACATGTCTCCAGCTGTCCTGGTGTCTACATGTCTCCAGCTGTCCTGGTGTCTACATGTCTCCAGCTGTCCTGTTGTCAACATGTCTCCAGCTGTCCTGGTGTCTACATGTCTCCAGCTGTCCTGGTGTCAACATGTCTCCAGCTGTCCTGTTGTCTACATGTCTCCAGCTGTCCTGCTGTCTACATGCCTCCAGCTGTCCTGTTGTCAACATGTCTCCAGCTGTCCTGTTGTCTACATGTCTCCAGCTGTCCTGTTGTCTACATGTCTCCAGCTGTCCTGTTGTCTACATGTCTCCAGCTGTCCTTTTGTCAACATGTCTCCAGCTGTCCTGGTGTCTACATGTCTCCAGCTGTCCTGTTGTCTACATGTCTCCAGCTGTCCTGGTGTCTACATGTCTCCAGCTGTCCTGGTGTCTACATGTCTCCAGCTGTCCTGTTGTCAACATGTCTCCAGCTGTCCTGGTGTCTACATGTCTCCAGCTGTCCTGGTGTCAACATGTCTCCAGCTGTCCTGTTGTCAACATGTCTCCAGCTGTCCTGTTGTCTACATGTCTCCAGCTGTCCTGTTGTCTACATGCCTCCAGCTGTCCTGTTGTCAACATGTCTCCAGCTGTCCTGTTGTCTACATGTCTCCAGCTGTCCTGTTGTCTACATGTCTCCAGCTGTCCTGGTGTCTACATGTCTCCAGCTGTCCTGGTGTCTACATGTCTCCAGCTGTCCTGTTGTCAACATGTCTCCAGCTATCCTGGTGTCAACATGTCTCCAGCTGTCCTGTTGTCTACATGTCTCCAGCTGTCCTGGTGTCAACATGTCTGCAGCTGTCCTGGTGTCTCTGAGCGGCTGACACATTATGAGACTTCTTTGTTTTCCATCGAAAACGACATTTTTTATTGTCTATCAACTCAAAGAAAATGTTACTTTTGTTTTCTGTTCAAACACATGGCGCAGCTCCCGCGGCCATACCTCGTTAGTCACGTGATATGACCACGCTCGACGTTATCACTTATAAGAACAGCCTGTTTCCATCAGCCTTCATCACATTTCCTCTTCATCAAACATTGAACTTTTCCACCTCAAAGCAAGCGTGAAAACATGAAATGTTGGTGTTTTTTTCAAAGTCCAAGTGTTTCCTTTCATGTCTTGTCATGTCCCCATGTCCATCTGTCAACTCCACAACGTCACGTGAACCACATGTCACGTGTCCATATGCATGTTTGTTTGTTTGTTGTGAGCAGTCAGTATGCAGCATGCCCTTTTAAAACCAGACTGCTTAGGATCCATGTGATGATTCATGGAGGAGGAGGAGGAGGAGGAGGAGGAGGAGATTGCTGTTGGTCATGTTGTTGGTTTCGGTGTTTTAGTTGTTTTGGTGAAACCAAAACTGGCCGATGGTTTTGGACCAAAGAAGGATCAAATGATGTCTTGTTCCATCACCGGGACGACCCCATGTTGGAAAAGTATTTTAGTTTTAGGAAAGATTTTTGGACAAAAAAATGCCTCCCAAATCTACAGCCGTGCAAGCTAGCAACTCGGAGGCTACTAGCAAGAACACTGTAGACGCCGGCGTGCTACAGGCATTCCGAGAGGCAGTCAGACAAGTTATCCAAGAAGAGAACAACGACCTACGAGAAGAGCTCAAACGAGCCACTTCTCCGACTAAAACTGCCCTAGATGAATGTGGTGACACACCGCGTGACGAAGAAGGACTGAATAATCTGGATGCGCGCTTGGAGGGCACGGAGACGCGATACGCACGGCTGAGCGGGGATCATAAAACATTACAGCCGCACACGGATGATGAGGAAAACGGGAAGACGATGCAAGTAACGTATCACAGGAATACACCTGAGGATGTGGAAAAGGGAAATCCTACACAATTCATCGCCGAACTTCTATAGGACGAACTACTTGGGGGTCCTGACGGCTTGGAGGGGCCCCCGATCCTGGATAGGGCTCCAATAGGATAGGGCCATTCCATCATTTACGTTACAGACGTAAAGTGATGGAAGGACACCAGACAGGAGAGAGGAGGTGAGAGTGGTTGAGATAAGGAGGCGATGGACCGGAAGAGGAACAAGGATGCAAGTTGAGGGACAGGTGGAGAGGAGGAAGTATTCACCTCTTTAAAGGAAAACAACCTTTTGTACCAACGTGTACCACAGATTCATCTTCAGAGTGAAAACCCATAATGCATCTGCTCATCTGCGACAGAGCAGTGACACGATGACCAGATGAAAATAACCGCCAGTGATCTGAGGAAGACATCCACACATCTCTTCATCCTCTGCCGTGATGACGCGCACGGGAGATGATGGAGGAGAACGCCGTCTAAAGACTGATGATGTGTCACATGACCTCACTACTGCCCCTGAAACCCACCCCGGGGCAAGTCTCTCTCTCGCTCTCTTGCTCTCTCTCGCTCATTGTTTGAGTTAGACTCTTGAAAGGTTTCAACAACAAAACCCAATTATTTCGGTTATGATGGTGTGTGTGTGTGTGTGTGTGTGTGTGTGTGTGTGTGTGTGTGTGTCTGTCTGATAGACAGGGTGCAATACAGAGGCACGGAAACTGAGAGACAGACAGTGAGAGGAAGAGATGGATGGACAGAGAGGCTAAAAGGACGAGGGTAGGTTTATCGTTTAGTACAATTTCACCCTCAGGGCAAATCTGTCTCTCAAAAGAAAGACAGGCAGAGACACAGACAGAGAGACAGACACACAGACAGAGTGACAGACAGACACAGAGAGAGAGAGACAGACACACAGACAGACAGCGAGACAGAGTGACAGACAGACACTAAGAGACAGACAGACACACACACACACACAGACAGCCAGACAGGGTGACAGACAGACAGACAGAGAGACAGACAGGTAGTGTGAGGGGTGAGATGAGAAGACGGTTGTTAAAACTCTCTTTAAAAAAAGCCCTCAGGTCATTTTCTTCACTCACCAGATCCTCGGTCGTCTTCTCCCTGCAGACCTCATTACATAGAATTTTATAACAAAGTGCTCTGCTGTGCACACACACACACACACACACACACACACACACACACACACACACACACACACACACACACACACACACACACACACACACACACAAATGTGTTTTGGGGGCTAATGTTGCTGAATTAGGCACAATTAATGATGTAATAAAATTCCCTTGTGAACAACGGCCCTTACAAAGAGGACTGAACAGAGAGACACAGAGGGAGAGAGAGAGGGGGTGAGAGACAGAAAGGGAGACAGACAGACAGAGAGACAAAGAGAGACAGACAGACAGACAAAGAGAGATAAAGAGGGAGAGACCTTGACCTTTAACCAAGTCTTTAATGTTCCACTTTTCCTTTCACATTAAAATAACAGTAGAATTAATTAACACAGATACTTATATACATATTGAACAACAATCCCCATACACAGTAAAAACAAAGATCAAGACCTTCCCTTTTTCAGAAATTAAGAAGTAGTAGTTGGTTTTCTACAGTGCACAGAACATCTCCATGTCCCCAAACAGAAACAAATTCTTCCAAGTTTGAAACCATTTCGAAAAAACGTGAACCCACTTGTCAGCCGAGCAGCCACTAGACCCCTGAACACGAGTGTAGCATCTGTGGACCCTGTGCTTTTCAAGTTGTTTCTTCTACTAAGCCAAATGCTCATTTTTGCCTGACCTATCAGAAAATTAACCAAGGTGACACATCTGCACTGTGCTGCCGTGTACCTCGGACCAAAGACAAACAGGCTGTCTTCGAAAGCTTCTCCTAAACCTCTGAGCCACCGCTGCAGGACAGAGAAAAGAGGGCTCAGTCTGGAGCACCTGAGTCATAAGTGCTGTAGAGTTTCTTCATCACTACAGAAAGAGCAGTGACTCCCTGCTCTAGGATCTACATGTGTCACATGTCTGTTCGTCGCCACAGCCCCATGTACCACCCTCCACTGTAGTTCCGCAGTACGTTTCTCTATGTGGGGTTTGTACAGGGACTTCCAGCTGCCTTTGGGAGATGACCCTGGTGTCAACACACTCAACCACCTCGACTCCTGTACACTGGCTAGTGATGTTCTGTTGAGAACCTTTACGGCGACAGCATACAAGGCCTTCTTTGATGTTCTTGAGAAGTCCTGTAGTTCTGGTGTTTTAAAAGACAGAATGGCCCCGTTCACTTCTTCCTGCTCCTCCACTGCCGCACGGACGGACAAAGATGGAAAAACTGGCCGCATAACTGGCTGATCCACTCCACACGCTGGTCCGAGTGCCGCTCTGAAGAAACCAGGAAGTGCACTGATCACTTCCTCCAACAGCCTCTCCATTGCACACAGAGATTTAAAACCAGTCTCTTGGCTCAAACTATCAGCTGTTTTCCACTGTCCTCCTGATCTGAGACACACTATTTTACTAAGTCCAGCTCTTGTGAGGGATCTCTGTACACTTATGGAGCTGAGCATACTGCAGTGTAGCAGCGGGTTATAGAACAGGGGTTCCTCCCCTACATTGCCATAGATCTGGGAGTAGTCTCTCTTGTGTTTAAGACTGTTCCCCAAGCTCGGAGGACAGCCTGATAGAAAGGGGTCATAGTGAACTCCATGCCAGCCAGTTCCAGAAGGAACAAGTGCTTGTCATAATTCAGGTTCAGAATCCTATGATGCAACACAGATGCTGTTTTTCTCCAAAGCTGTTTATGATATAAAAGTTGCTGCACAGCTTGAAGGCAAAAAGCTGTGATACAACTGCAGAGGGAAATCAGGCCCTGGCCTCCTTCTAACACTGGTAGGAACAATACAGCAGGTTTGGTCCAGTGAAAGCCTCCCCAGAAGAAGTTCACCAGCCTCTTCTGTACTTCTCTTATGAGCCTGTCCGGTGGTTCTACAACTATAAACCGGTGCCAAAAAATCGAGGCAATCAAGTTATCAATAGTCAAGACTCTCCCCCCATAGAACCTTTACAGTTGGTAAACAGTGATCATGTGATTTTGCTGCCAAAATGCGCACGCATACTATGTGTGACATAGGTCATAAAAGGGTCTATTGAATGGTCTTTTCCCAGATGGAATGTGGTAGAAATTAATACCTTAAGTTTTGCTAGTCCTGTTCTGGCAACCCACAACACAACAAGATGACATTTTAAAAATGTAAATATCAATCGATCAAAAAGCCACTTGCACTTTGCATTGATTGGAGATGGAGAAATTGCCTCTTTTGCTGCCAAAATGTGCGTGCATACTATGCGTGACTTCGGTTGGATCCAAGTCCATCTAGACAATCGGGCACTGATCTTTTCAACTAAACTCTCCCAGTTTTTGCTCAGAAAACGGTCACTGCCCAGAAAGACACCTAAGCATTTCATCCCCCGTGTTCCACTGCAGCCCAGTTGGTAATGTTGGCTGTTCTTTATCGTTCCACTCCCCAAGTAATAAACTCTCAGCTTTCGACCAATTTACTTTTGCAGAAGACGCTTGTTCATATAAGACCAATTTCTGCTTAAGAATTTTAACATAATTTTGACTCGTTATGAAAACTGTGACATCGTCAGCATATGCTGATCAACTAACTGACTTAGTGATGGACTCTGAAAAGGTTAGCTCTGAGAGACCCTGCCTGAGCTGAATTAAAAGAGGCTTGATGGCCAAGGAATACAGCATTCCAGATAAAGGACAACCATATCTCATACCTCTCTGAACAGAGACACAGGTTGGCTGAGTCCACTACCTACCTTTAACAGAACACTGGCTTCAGAATACAACTTGATGCATGAAATAAAAATTTCCCCAAAATCAAAACCTTGAAGTGTTTTGAACAAATAATGATCAACCCTATCAAAAGCCTTCTCTTGATCTATAGAAAGAAGGCCAATGTCCAGAGCTCAGATATATCAATAATGTTCCATATCAAAAACAGATTATCATTGATTGCACGGTCAGGAACACAGTACGTCTGGCTATTATGGATAACAGTACCCATACACTCTGCGTCTATCTGAAAGACATTTTGCAATTATTTTATAGTTTGTGCATAACAATGAAACCGATCTCCAGGTGTTCAGTAAGCCAAGATCTCCCTTTTTGAGTGACAATGTTAGGACATCCCTTCTACAACTGAAAGGTAAAGTCCCAGAATCCAAACAGTCTTTAAATATTTCATGTAGGTCTTGTCCAATTAAGAACGTCTTGCAAAACTCTGAAGGAAGTCCATCAACTCCAGAGGCTTTGCCACAGCTGAGCTGCTGCAGACATCTCATCAAAGGAGATGGGGGATACTAGCCAGACTACCCGTGTGTCACCCAGCTGAGGCAGTCTCTCCAAGATCTCCTCCACACAGTTAGAGTCACAGTTCTCCGCACTGAACAGGCCACTGTAGAAGTCTATAGCCAGCTTCTCTGATGGATCAGTTGTTATTGCCCCATTTGAAAGCTTGAAATGCATCATCACATTATTTCTTTCTTCCAATTTTTCTTTCAAACTTCAAGAATTTTTTTTTTCAAGAAAAAAGATGTTGGAGCATCTATATCTATGATGGTAGAGCTTTGAATTCTGAGTAAAGCACCTTTTGCTTGCTCATGTAAAAACCTACCTAAAGCCTTCCTCCTACTCTCCGAGGTCTGGCTATTACCATAATTTCCAATAATCACTTCATCTTCTAATATCTTAATGTCTTTCTCTAATTCTTCAAAGCAGATTTTCTCTATAGTGAATGTGTTTTTTGGTATTGCTGACATAAAACCCTAATTTGTGTTTTTCCTACCTCCCACCACTGAGCCAAGTTTTCAAAATCTTTCTTCCTCAGCCCCCACTGACTCCAGAAGTCAGAGAAGAACTGACAAAGCTTTATCATGTGCTAACCATAAATCAAGTTAACGTGCCATAGTCTAGCGTCAGCACAACCCAGACGAACTCTTCTGAACCCACTAGCAAACTTTACGAATTGACTCAGTTCTCTTCCAAGGAGTTCGTTTGGGATAAACGTAGGTACACCTGACATGGTAATATGTGTTGACGGCACAAATAATGGCAAGACAGCTATAAACAGATCATCTGGCACCAGGCCTCACTCAACCAATAGGTGGATCAAACGCTCCTCTTGGACAAAAGCCCCCACGGCTTATATCATCCGAGAGTCGTATGTGATATTCTCATAGCCGACCTGTTCTCCTGCAGCCAGGAGAACCTGTTCAACAGTGTACCACAAGTCAACCACGACTCTAACCCCGTGTCTGATAGACAGGGCAAGGCGAACCCTCACCAGGGAGGGATGCCATACTGCACACCGCCAAACTCCAACCAGCTACTCCAGTCACTTTCCAACAACCAGCAACGAAGTAAAAGTAAACTCCTCTTACCTCACCATGTAGAGAAGAAAAGGGAAAAGCAGTAGGAAAACGGAATTATCCCAAAAAACCCTCGAGCTCATTCAACACCCTCACTCACCTTCATATACCCAATCTCCCAGCATGCAATGTTGAGAGAGAGAGAATGCGAGCGAGCGAGCAGGTACAACTGGTGGGGTGAGGGGGGTTCATGAAATGGGAGGAACAGATGAGGTTGAATTGTCGGTCTTGCCCTCTCTCTTGCCATAGTCTTTGTAAAAGGAAACAAGTTGTGTGTCAATATGGTGTGTGTGTGTGTGTTTATGTATGTGTGTGTGTGTGTGTGTGTTGGTATGAGGGATTTACTGCACTGCGAACCAACATGGAGAAAGATGTCTAAGCAACAACAACTTAGTGTGACCCAGTAGGACGGACACACCGACACACTGACACACGGACACACACACACACACACACACACACACACACACACACACACACACACACACACACACACACACACTCAGATTAAAGCAAATTGTTTCAATTATCTTGTAAATGACCCTTTTGACACACACTCACAGATAATAGTGGTCATCAGTTTTCCAAAATGACCCTCATCTTTCAGTTTTCTCTGTTGAGCGCCTAAACGGCCCTCTGACCTCTGACCTCTGACAAAAGGAACATGGTGTGGTCACAAAAGACAGTTCTGGTTTGAACCTGTCTAACTGGTCTTCCATCATGGAAACATGTCCTTCACTGGTTTCTGTTTGAAAACAGCCCTGGCCATCTCTGCTCTGCTGTGGCGTCCTTGAGCGTTCTCTGGAAAGGCGCCATGCACATAAAATGTCTCACTGATACGAACGGGATGGAGGGATGGAGGAAGCGAAGAACAGAGAAAAGGGCAAAGGGTGAGAAAGATACCGGGATGAAGGAAGGGAGGAGAGAGATAGTGGTGAATTAAGGAAGAACGTCGTGACGACAGGATGGAGGGTGAGAGAGAGGGAAAGAGAGATGAGAACGTGCACACACAGGTGGACACGTGTCACACACACACACACACCCAAACACACACACACACACACACACACACACACACACTGCTAGCATCTGCCTCACACACTCCCTGGAACTGTGGATTAGATTCTTCTTCTTAGTCCTCGCTCCCCTTTTTCCTTTTTTCCCTTTTCTTCTCCTTTATCAAGACTGTCCTCGCCCACAAAACCAGCCCACAGGTGGTTTGTACAAGCAGCTTATCACGACCTATAGTGAGGTTTTAAGCTACTTCCTCGCGGTCCTCCATAATTATAATACATCACTTCCCCTGTAACAATAAGCATCTCCTTCCATAAGCTGCCGTGAGAAGGAATATTAATAAAAGTAAAGTTTAATGTCACATAGCGGTTATAATGTCCACGCTAGCTGACTTTCTAACTTCTGGCTAGCGTTAAGTTAGCTCTTATGACCTCATTCATAGTAAACATACTGCCAATAGCAAGCTTAGTCACTATACTAGATGATACTACTACTAATCTTAATTACTATACTAGACTATACTACTACTAATCTTAGTTACTATACTACACAATACCACTACTAATCTTAGTTACGACACTAGACCATACCACTACTAATCTTAGTTACTATACTAGACTATACCACTACTAATCTTAGTTACGACACTAGACCATACCACTACTAATCTTAGTTACTATACTATACGATACTACTACTAATCTTAGTTACTGTACTAGACTATACTACTACTAATCTTAGTTACTATACTAGACCATACCACTACTAATCTTAGTTACTATACTAGACCATACCACTACTAATCTTAGTTACTATACTAGACTATACTACTACTAATCTTAGTTACTATACTAGACTATACTACTACTAATCTTAGTTACTATACTAGACTATACTACTACTAATCTTAGTTACTATACTAGACTATACTGCTACTAATCTTAGTTACTATACTAGACCATACCGCTACTAATCTTAGTTACTATACTAGACTATACTTCTACTAATCTTAGTTACTATACTAGACTATACTACTACTAATCTTAGTTACTATACTAGACTATACTACTACTAATCTTAGTTACTATACTAGACTATACTACTACTAATCTTAGTTACTGTACTAGACCATACCACTACTAATCTTAGTTACTATACTAGACCATACCACTACTAATCTTAGTTACTATACTAGACCATACCACTACTAATCTTAGTTACTATACTAGACTATACCACTACTAATCTTAGTTACTATACTAGACTATACTACTACTAATCTTAGTTACTATACTAGACTATACTACTACTAATCTTAGTTACTATACTAGACTATACTACTACTAATCTTAGTTACTATACTAGACTATACTGCTACTAATCTTAGTTACTATACTAGACCATACCGCTACTAATCTTAGTTACTATACTAGACTATACTTATACTAATCTTAGTTACTATACTAGACTATACTACTACTAATCTTAGTTACTATACTAGACTATACTACTACTAATCTTAGTTACTATACTAGACTATACTACTACTAATCTTAGTTACTGTACTAGACCATACCACTACTAATCTTAGTTACTATACTAGACTATACTACTACTAATCTTAGTTACTGTACTAGACCATACCACTACTAATCTTAGTTACTATACTAGACTATACCACTACTAAGCTTAGTTACTATACTAGACAATACTACTACTAATCTTAGTAGTAGTATCGTAGTAACGATTAAAACCATCATAACGTTATAAAACTGTTCGGGGCATGAGCAGGATTCTGTAATGCTAAAAGAGAGAAAGAAAGAGAAAGCAAGAGAGAGAGAGAGAAAGAGAGAGAGAGAAAGCAAGAGAGAGAGAGAGAGAGAGGGAGAGAGAGAGAGAGAGAGCAAGAGAGAGAGAGAGAGAGAGAGAGAGAGAGAGAGAAGGCAAGAGAGAGAGAGAGAGAGAGAGAGAGAGAGAGAGAGAGAGAGAGAGAGAGAGAGAGAGAGCGAGAGACGAGGGCCAGCACACTTGTGATTAACAATGGGGTTTGGACGTGACTTTCAACACTTTAACACCATTAAGCCCGTTAATAAAAAGAGCAGTTAGCTCAGCAGTAAAACCAGGACCGTGACACCTGTGTGTGAATGTCCCAGACCACCTGGGGCTTCATACACCCTGTCTGCTAGACCAGGACGACCACCACAGACCACCTGGGGCTTCATACACCCTGTCTGCTAGACCAGGACGACCACCACAGACCACCTGGGGCTTCATACACCCTGTCTGCTGGACCAGGACGACCACCTCAGACCACCCGGGGCTTCTTACACCCTGTCTGCTGGACCAGAACGACCACCACACACCACCTGGGGCTTCATACACCCTGTCTGCTGGACCAGGACGACCACCACAGACCACCCGGGGCTTCATACACCCTGTCTGCTGGACCAGGATGACCACCACACACCACCTGGGGCTTCATACACCCTGTCTGCTGGACCAGGATGACCACCACAGAAGAAGAACAGAAATAAACATAAAAAACCTACAAAAACATGTCTTCAATCATCACTGCCATCTGCATCCTATTTTCTGGAGGTCAACGGTAAAAAAACCCTGATAGTGACCATTTGTTTAGCTGCAGAGATGAACACGCTGACCGGAAGAGAAAAGAAGAAATGAGATCAGAGGAACGCAGGAGAAGTTTAGAGGGACCAGGTGCAGATGGTTTGGACATGTACACAGAGGAGGCAGCAACTGTATGGGAAAGAAGGTATTGGACCTGGAAATATCTGGTAACAGAAAAGGAGGAGCACCGAGGAAAAGATGGAGAGACAGGCAGAGGAGGCCATGATGAGGGCTGGATGGAGAACATGAGCAGGGCTGGATGGAGGAGGTCATGAAGAGGGCTGGATGGAGGAGGACATGAGGAGGGCTGGATGGAGAACATGAGCAGGGCTGGATGGAGGAGGACATGAGGAGGGCTGGATGGAGAACATGAAGAGGGCTGGATGGAGGAGGACATGAGGAGGGCTGGATGGAGAAGGACATGAGTAGGGCTGGATGGAAGAGGATATGAGGAGGGCTGGATGGAGAACATGAGGAGGGCTGGATGGAGAAGGACATGAGTAGGGCTGGATGGAAGAGGATATGAGGAGGGCTGGATGGAGAACATGAGGAGGGCTGGATGGAGGAGTTCATGAAGAGGGCTGGATGGAGGAGGACATGAGGAGGGCTGGATGGAGGAGGACATGAGTAGGGCTGGATGGAAGAGGACATGAGCAGGGCTGGATGGAAGTGGTCATGAAGAGGGCTGGATGGAGGAGGACATGAAGAGGGCTGGATGGAGGAGGACATGAGGAGGGCTGGATGGAGGAGGACATGAGTAGGGCTGGATGGAAGAGGACATGAGCAGGGCTGGATGGAAGTGGTCATGAAGAGGGCTGGATGGAGGAGGACATGAGTAGGGCTGGATGGAAGAGGACATGAAGAGGGCTGGATGGAGGGAGACATGAGGAGGGCTGGATAGAGGAAGAGGGCTGGATGGAGGAGGACATGAGTAGGGCTGGATGGAGGAGGACATGAGTAGGGCTGGATGGAAGAGGACATGAAGAGGGCTGGATGGAGGAGGACATGAGGAGGGCTGGATGGAGGAGGACATGAGTAGGGCTGGATGGAAGAGGACATGAGCAGGGCTGGATGGAGGAGGACACGAAGAGGGCTGGATGGAAGAGGACATGAAGAGGGCTGGATGGAGGAGGACACGAGGAGGGCTGGATGGAGGAGGACACGAGGAGGGCTGGATAGAGGAAGAGGGCTGGATGCGGGGAGCAATGTGGCAGGGCAAGACTGCTGAGAGCGCTGAGAAGGAACAGGCGAAAGAAGCAGATTTAGCTGCACATCAAACTCGAGCTGGACTGAGATGAGAGTCGGGATGAGAAGCGACGATCATTTTCTTGAATATTCTATTAGTAGAAATTCTCTTAAACAAAATAAATCCAAAGACAGAAAAACCAACACAATGAAGAGTCATGACCTGACATGAGACGGAGGCGTCTCCAACTAAACTAGGTGTTAAACAACAAGACCAGGAGATGAAACAGCCTGTGATGCTGTGGGTGAGTCTTGCTGAGGGATCTCGGTGCAGGTGCATGCTGGGATGCAGGTGCATGCTGGGATGCAGGTGCATGGCGTGCATGACACAACCAGAGCTGAGCTATGTCAACCACAACCTCATGAAGTCACACCATCCACCTCCACTTCCCTCCTCCATTATTTCCACACAGTGTCTGCAGGAAGAGCTCAGCACATGTAATCTGCTGTTAAACATGTTAACTAACATGTAAAGACGTTAAACATCGTTAACATGTAAACGTGTTAGTTAACGTGTCTAATGTGTTTACATGTTAACTAACAACATGTTAATGATGTTTAACGTCTTTACATGTTAGTTAATATGTCAGCCTGCTGGTCATGTTCAGAGGCGGCCACACATGCACGGCGTGTGTGTGTGTGTGTGTGTGTGTGTGTTCGAAGAGTGTGTGTGTGGAGAATGTGTGAAGGTGCAGAGAGAGAGAGTGTATTTGGAGAGTGGTGTCTGTGTGTGTGTGTGTGTGCGCGCACGTGTGTGTGGAGAGAGTGTGGAGAATGTATGTGTTGTGTGTGCGTGTGGAGAGAGATAGAGTGTGTGTGTGTGTGTGTGTGTGTGTGTGTGTGTGTGTGTGTGTGGAGAGAGATAGAGTGTGTGTGTGTGTGTGGAAGAGATAGAGTGTGTGTGTGTGTGTGTGGAGAGATAGAGTGTGTGTGTGTGTGTAGCGGGAGAGAGAAAGTGTGTGTGTGTGTGCGTGTAGAGAGAGAGAGAGTGTGTGTGTGTGTGTGTGTGTGTGTGGAGAGTTTGTGTGTGTGTGTGTGTGTAGAGTGTATGTGTTGTGTGTGTATGTACTGTGTGTGTGGAGAGTTTGTGTGTGTGTGTGTGTAGAGTTTATGTGTTGTGTGTGTATGTACTGTGTGTGTGGAGAATTTGTGTGTGTGTGTGTGTATGTGTTGTGTGTGTATGTACTGTGTGTGTGGAGAGTTTGTGTGTGTGTGTATGTATTGTGTGTGTATGTACTGTGTGTGTGGAGAGTTTGTGTGTGTGTGTGTGTGTGTGTAGAGTGTATGTGTTGTGTGTGTATGTACTGTGTGTGTGGAGAGTTTGTGTGTGTGTGTGTATGTATTGTGTGTGTGGAGAGTGTGTGTGTGTTCCTGGATTGTGTTTCTGTTTGTCAATGTGGTTTGTTTTGTTAGTATGGCTCTTTCGATGTTATTGTAGTGTGTGTGTGTGTGTGTGTGTGTGTGTGCGTGTGTGTGTGTGTGTGTGTCAGTACATGGCTGTGTGACTGAACATCTCATTCAAAAGTCAATTTAACTTTGGCTTTCTCAAAGTCAAAGATTATTGCTGTTTTTAATTTATTTCTTGTTTAATATGAAATTGGCAGCAAACCAGGGTCCCCAGCTCCATGTGTGTGTGTGTGTGTGTGTGTGTGTGTGTGTGTGTATGTGTGTGTGTGTGTGTGTGTGTGTATATGTGTGTGTGCGTGTGTGTGTGTGTGTGTGTCAGGAGTAATTTCTGCCGAGGTTTAGAGCTCTATTCCCCGTGGTGTGGAACGCCGTGTTGGGGAGGTTGGCTAAACGGCCACCTCCTGCCCACCAGCCAACCCTGGGGGGCTGTGTGTGTGTGTGTGTGTGTGTGTGTGTGTTTGAGAGAGAGCATAATTGTGTAAGTGCACTCCAGCATGTTTGTTTGACAGAATGTAGATGTACAGATACATGTGTGTTAAACGCTGTGTGTGTGTGTGTGTGTGTGTGTGTGTGTGTGTGTGTGTGTGTGTGTGTGTGTGTGTGTGTGTGTTAACGTAGGAGGGTGGTGGGGAGGTACTGTCACACAAATTGCCAATTCAATTAGCCGAGGGTGTAAGAACCCAGCACAGACAGCTGGCAGAGAGAGAGACAGACAGACAGAGAGAGAGAGAGAGTGGAAGAGAGAGACAGATAGAGGGGGTGGAAGAGAGAGACAGAGAGAGAGAGAAAGACAGAGGGAGAGGAAGAGAAAGATAGAGGGAGAGACAGAGAGAGAGAAAGAGAGACAGACAGAGGGGGAGGAAGAGAGATAGAGAGGAAGAGAGAAATAGAGGGAGAAGAAGAGAGAGAGACAGAGGGAGAGAAGAGATAGACAGAGGGAGAGAAGAGATAGACAGAGGGGGAGGAAGAGGGAGTCACGTGGGGGAGGGTTGCTCGGACATTTTGGCAAAGTGTCAAAGCCAATTTATCAGAACCTGACAAAGGCCTTCGGGGTCGGAGAGAGACAGACAGACAGACAGCGAGAGAGAGAGAAAAGAGAGATGAAATACAACAGAGGGGGAAAGGTAGAGGAGAGGGAAATGATCAAACACCAGGCAGGAGAGAGAGAGAGAGAGAGAGAGAGAGAAAAGAGAGATGAAATACAACAGAGGGGGAAAGGTAGAGGAGAGGGAAATGATCAAACACCAGGCAGGAGAGAGAGAGAGAGAGAGAGAGAGAGAGAGAGAGAGAGAGAGAGAGAGAGCATGGGTGTAGGAAGATGTTGTGGTAGAGAGGGAAAATGGATGGATGATGGGTGGATATTTATGACTCTCCTATTTATTATGCCCATTGGTCACGTGACTTGATCGTTGGCGCCATGTTGAATCACAACCGAGCCGTGGCTTCATGTAGCAACCCTTCCTTTACTCTCGGCGACCTGTGTTCTCGCCCGTGGTTCTGCTGGAAGGCGTGTTTACAAGTTGAGGAAAGTTCACTCTTCGTATGACTGCCTGCTGCCATTTAGGAACAGTTGTGTTTTAACTTGATAAGTACCTTGCTGGCTCTGACTTACTACAAGACGTCTGGCTCTTCGCTTGCTATGTGGGAAGCAGTCATGCAGGCCTGTGTAGGCGTGTCTGAAGAACTATTCTGATTCGCTCGAGCCAAAAGCACAACACCCATATGGAGAGACGACAAGCTGAGTGGATGGCATGGATCCATATGTTGTTCCTAAAAAGAACTGGACCACAAGCCTGGCTGAATATCCTACAACATATCCAGATATTGTGACCTACCTGCTGTTTACAAAGAGTGCCTACACCCATGAAGAACTTCAAGAGTCTAGAGGCCTACAATCACTTTTTGTGTGGCTGGGTTAAAGAAACATCGTTGCTTAAAGCCTCTAACAGGCTGCACAGTGGTTAGCGCGGTCGCCTCACAGCCAGAAGGTCCTGGGTTCGAGCCCCGGGGTAGTCCAACCTTGGGGGTCGTCCCGGGTCGTCCTCTGTGTGGAGTTTGCATGTTCTCCCCGTGTCTGTGTGGGTTTCCTCCGGGAGCTCCGGTTTCCTCACACAGTCCAAAGACATGTAGGTCAGGTGAATCGGCCGTACTACATTGTCCCTAGGTGTGAATGTGTGTGTGTGTCTGTCGGCCCTGTGAGATGGTCTGGCGGCCTGTCCAGGGTGTCTCCCTGCCTGCCGCCCAATGACTGCTGGGATAGGCTCCAGCATCCCCGCGACCCTGAGAGCAGGATAAGCAGTTCGGATAATGGATGGATGGATGGATGGATGGCTGGATGGATGGATGGATGGATGGATGGATGGATGGATGGATGGATGGATGGATGGAAAGCCTGTAATGGGATCATCCTTGTTCATTGCAGGGTAAGAGAACTTGATAAATATTTCATTCTTCTGCACTATGCATTCATTTGAAATGGACCCTGTCCAATAAAGCAGGGGTTAAGTTTTTGCCCAAACTTAAACAAACTTCACGTTCATTGTTTATTTTGAGATCATTTGCTTTAATTATTAACAAGGAACATGCACTTCATTTGATACTTAAGATGCCTACTTTAAATGCTATTCAATTATAATTTCTTATCTTCTTTCCAGGTACGCCACTCACAAAGAATGAATGAAACAGCCCTCCTCCACCCCTGCATAATTCCAAGAAAGGAGGGGCAGATATTAGCTGGACAGTGCAGCTGTATGGCAGGCCTTGGTGAGTCATGTACTCCCGTTGCAGCTCTCCTCTTTGCCGTAGAGGCCACAGTAAGAATCACGGATTCGAACACATGCACAGAGAAGAAGGCGTACCGGATGCTTCCTTCGTCTTCGGAAAAGGTGCCCTACAATACGGTGTCTGAAACAGACTTCACTGCCCCTGAATCTAAGAAGAGAAACTTGGAGCTTACAGTTGATCAAAGAGGAGAAATACCCAGCCACCTCCCACTACTCCAGCGCCTCCTCAACACGTGATGACATTCCCGTTTTACTAAAGTCTCAGTGGAAACAAACAGAAACCTGTCTGAGCCATGTTCAGACAGCTACATCCCAGCATCATGGAATAGGTGGATGCCAAAGGTGTGATCAGAACCAAATGGTGAAGAAACACACGCCACGACATACCAACAATTAACTGGTCATTGTGAAAGACTGACCCGAGTGTAACTGATGAGCAAATCAAACGTGTTGAAGAGCTAACTCGGGAACAGGCAAAATCTAAGCTTGGTCTACAAGTCAAGGCAGGACGTATCTCCTCAACGTTAACATCCTGCTGTAGGACAAATACCAAGTGCCCTTCTCAAAGCCTCACCAAGAGAATTTCTTACCCTCACCTATATAGATAGCTTCACTGCTGAGGCAACAAGATGGGGATGCGCCCATGAAACAGTGGCGCTTGATGCATATGAAGATATAATAGCTACGAAACATACACATTTTCAAGTGAGGGACTGTGGCTTTGTGATTTCAAAGGATCCTAATGGAGACACACCCTTCATGGGTGTGTCCCCATTAGGATTGAAGCTGGCCAAAAAAAGGAAAACTTTTGCATTGCTGAGCGTAGTGGCGGTATGCAGTTATCAAGACCTCATGCATATGATTAGCAGGTACAGAGCCAGATCACCTGCGTAAAGAAGCCGTCTTTGGAGATTTTGTCTTGTGGACAGAGAAAGATGTATTTACTGGAAGAGTCCTGCTGATAAAGAGACGTGAAAAACTACTGTGGCTGAAGCATCTTCATTTCTTAAGAACTGCCTACTACCAGAACTTGTAGCTAAGTACTTTACAAGTACTTTACCAGGAGAGTTTGAAACCTAATTTATTCTGTATGCTATTGCAAGTATTTGATAAGGCACAAGCAACCAACGCAATTTTATCAATTGTTGCTACACCATTAACACCTTCTGTATTTAGACAGTCTGTTGGAAGGGCAGACAGCAGAAGTCTGGATTTTCTGTTTGAACACCCAACACTCGCACAGACGTTAACCATGATCGATGGACTCCTTTTGGTCGGGTAGGCTTATGGCCTGAAACGGTAGGCACTAAGAAGTGAAGAATTTTTCCTACTTCTGTCAGAGCCAGGTACTTATCAAGTTTAAAAAAAAACCCAAAACTGTCCCCTAGATAAGAAATGGCAGCAGGCAGTGATTTTACGAAGTAAGGATGAACTTTTCTTAACAACTTATAAACGCACTTTCTAGCAAAAACAAGCGGCGAGAACACACGTTGCATAGAACAAACAACCAGTTGCTACACGTACCCGCAGCTAGCTTGTGATCCAACATGGCAGCAAGGAGAAAGACATGTGACCGGTGGGACTCATGAATTGATGAACTGGCTGACTAACTGGTGTTTACATCAAACTGGTTGGTCGGGGTGCCTGTTCAGGGGGGAGGGAACTGGGGGGGATAGCGTGATTCTCCCATGCGCTACATCCCCCTGGTGAAACTCCTCACTGTCAGGTGAAAAGAAGCGGCTGGTGACTCCACATGTATGGGAGGAGGCATGTGGTAGTCTGCAGCCTCCCCGGATTAGCAGAGGGGGTGGAGCAGAGACCGGGACGGCTCGGAAGGTGTGTGTGTGTGTGTGTGTGTGGGGGGGGGTAATTGGCCGGATACAATTGGGGAGAAAAAGGAGGCAAATTCTCAAAAAAAAAGAGGGGAGAAAATAATTTACATTTCATTCACCCACCTCTTCTCACTTTGATCCCTCGCCCAGACGTGTAGCACAGCGCGTCACACTGCCACACTACTGACACTGAAACAACACTGTGCTGTGTAACGCTGGCACAGCTACAGACAGACGCTGGGAAATGGAGGGAAGGCCACTTGGTAAACCTGCTATAGAGTCTGTCTGTAGCAGATACACTCCTGCTATCCAGCCATCTTAGATATTCCCTACGGTGCCCTTGACAGACTCATCAATACCTCACACACACACACACACACACACACATACCTGGGGACACACACACCACACTGGGGACACACACACACACCTCACTGCCACAGAGTCTCCCTCTCATAAACACACACCTACACACCAACAGAGTGCCGAGTGAACATGCATGTTGGTGGGGGGTTGCCATCCACCTGTTTTTATGTGCTCCAGAACCAGACCTGATGTGGAAGGTCAAATCCACAGTAGTCCCAGTGGTAATAGGAGCACTAGGGGCCGTGACCCCTAAACTGGGAGAGTGTCTCCAGCAGATTCCAGGAACAACATCTGAGGTCTCTGTCCAGAAGAGTGCGGTCCTAGGAACAGCTGAGATACTGTGCAGAACCCTCAAACTCCCAGGCCTCTGGTAGAGGACCCGAGCTGGAGGAAGACACACACCACCCGACAAAGGGTGAGAGGGAGATTCTATGTGTACAGATACAGACTCGTGTGTGTGTGAGTGTGGGGGGGGGTGTTGGGGTTGGGGTTGGGGGGGGGGTTAGACAGGTAAATGGATAAATGAGTGTGTGGAGACTTCCAGTGGCATGATGCATGGGTAGGCGGAGGATTTTAGAGCTCCCTGCCAATTGTTCAATAATTTGATATAACAACAGTGCTTTTGTATCGACATCACCCATTTCCTTCAGTTGGGAACAAATAATCATTCTGCCAGGATATTTTTTACTACTACGTCTTTTCCAGTACTACGTTATAACTACGCACTATGCCCACTACACGTGTTAAGGGTGCTGACACGAAGGCTAACGCCGATACAGCTAAATCCTCCGCCTTGGACAACGCTGTTCACAGCTACTGAACCACTCCCAGCGGATATCACATCTGAGCTAACATCACCAAGAGGACATTTGTGTTTCTGTGGACGTGAAAAAAGACACTTTGGCAATGTCTCTGAGGTTTGACATTGCATCGATACGGACCGAACTGCATGGCGACTTGGCGTCAGTCAGGCCCGATGCTGGGGCTCTGTCTAGCCGAGTGGCAGAGTTGGAAAAGGGGGCAAATCACTGGTCGGATGAGACCACATCCCTGGAGCGCAAGCTAGTCTCAGGAAACACGTGGCTTCCTATCCGACATGTGTGAGGACGCAGAGGGGAGGTCCCGCAGGGACAATCTCAGAACTGTTGGGCTACGTGAAGGCGTTGAGGGACCACGTCCAAATGACGTCATTGCTGGCCTGCTCAACGATGTTCAGCAACTAGAAGAAAGACGGCTGCTTGATAGAGCACACCGTTCCCTGCTGCCCCGTCCCGTCTGCAGGACACCAAGTCCCTTCATCGTTTCCACTTCCGGTGTGGCAAGACGGCTGCTTGATAGAGCACACCGTTCCCTGCTGTCCCGTCCCGTCTGCAGGACACCAAGTCCCTTCATTGTTTCTGCTTCCGGTGTGGCAAGATGGCTGCTTGATAGAGCACACCGTTCCCTGCTGCCCCGTCCCCCGTCTGCAGGACACCAAGTCCCTTCATTGTTTCTGCTTCTGGTGTGGCAAGATGGCTGCTTGATAGAGCACACCGTTCCCTGCTGCCCCGTCCCCCGTCTGCAGGACACCAAGTCCCTTCATTGTTTCCGCTTCCGGTGTGGAAAGACGGCTGCTTGATAGAGCACACCGTTCCCTGCTGCCCCGTCCCCCGTCTGCAGGACACCAAGTCCCTTCATTGTTTCTGCTTCCGGTGTGGAAAGACGGCTGCTTGATAGAGCACACCGTTCCCTGCTGCCCCGTCCCGTCTGCAGGACACCAAGTCCCTTCATTGTTTCCGCTTCAGGTGTGGAAAGATGGCTGCTTGATAGAGCACACCGTTCCCTGCTGCCCCGTCCCCAGTCTGCAGGACACCAAGTCCCTTCATTGTTTCTGCTTCCGGTGTGGCAAGATGGCTGCTTGATAGAGCACACCGTTCCCTGCTGCCCCCGTCCCGTCTGCAGGACACCAAGTCCCTTCATTGTTTCTGCTTCCGGTGTGGAAAGACGGCTGCTTGATAGAGCACACCGTTCCCTGCTGCCCTGTCCCCAGTCTGCAGGACACCAAGTCCCTTCATTGTTTCTGCTTCCGGTGTGGAAAGACAGCTGCTTGATAGAGCACACCGTTCCCTGCTGCCCCGTCCCCAGTCTGCAGGACACCAAGTCCCTTCATTGTTTCTGCTTCCGGTGTGGCAAGATGGCTGCTTGATAGAGCACACCGTTCCCTGCTGCCCCGTCCCCAGTCTGCAGGACACCAAGTCCCTTCATTGTTTCTGCTTCCGGTGTGGAAAGACGGCTGCTTGATAGAGCACACTGTTCCCTGCTGCCCCGTCCCCAGTCTGCAGGACACCAAGTCCCTTCATTGTTTCTGCTTCCGGTGTGGAAAGACGGCTGCTTGATAGAGCACACCGTTCCCTGCTGCCCCCGTCCCGTCTGCAGGACACCAAGTCCCTTCATTGTTTCTGCTTCCGGTGTGGCAAGACGGCTGCTTGATAGAGCACACCGTTCCCTGCTGCCCCGTCCCCAGTCTGCAGGACACCAAGTCCCTTCATTGTTTCTGCTTCCGGTGTGGAAAGACGGCTGCTTGATAGAGCACACCGTTCCCTGCTGCCCCCGTCCCGTCTGCAGGACACCAAGTCCCTTCATTGTTTCTGCTTCCGGTGTGGAAAGACGGCTGCTTGATAGAGCACACCGTTCCCTGCTGCCCCGTCCCCAGTCTGCAGGACACCAAGTCCCTTCATTGTTTCTGCTTCCGGTGTGGAAAGACGGCTGCTTGATAGAGCACACCGTTCCCTGCTGCCCCGTCCCCAGTCTGCAGGACACCAAGTCCCTTCATTGTTTCTGCTTCCGGTGTGGCAAGATGGCTGCTTGATAGAGCACACCGTTCCCTGCTGCCCCGTCCCCCGTCTGCAGGACACCAAGTCCCTTCATTGTTTCTGCTTCCGGTGTGGAAAGACGGCTGCTTGATAGAGCACACTGTTCCCTGCTGCCCCGTCCCCAGTCTGCAGGACACCAAGTCCCTTCATTGTTTCTGCTTCCGGTGTGGAAAGACGGCTGCTTGATAGAGCACACCGTTCCCTGCTGCCCCCGTCCCGTCTGCAGGACACCAAGTCCCTTCATTGTTTCTGCTTCCGGTGTGGCAAGACGGCTGCTTGATAGAGCACACCGTTCCCTGCTGCCCCGTCCCCAGTCTGCAGGACACCAAGTCCCTTCATTGTTTCTGCTTCCGGTGTGGAAAGACGGCTGCTTGATAGAGCACACCGTTCCCTGCTGCCCCGTCCCCAGTCTGCAGGACACCAAGTCCCTTCATTGTTTCTGCTTCCGGTGTGGCAAGACGGCTGCTTGATAGAGCACACTGTTCCCTGCTGCCCCGTCCCCAGTCTGCAGGACACCAAGTCCCTTCATTGTTTCTGCTTCCGGTGTGGAAAGACGGCTGCTTGATAGAGCACACCGTTCCCTGCTGCCCCGTCCCCCGTCTGCAGGACACCAAGTCCCTTCATTGTTTCTGCTTCCGGTGTGGAAAGACGGCTGCTTGATAGAGCACACCGTTCCCTGCTGCCCCGTCCCCCGTCTGCAGGACATCAAGTCCCTTCATTGTTTCTGCTTCCGGTGTGGAAAGACGGCTGCTTGATAGAGCACACCGTTCCCTGCTGCCCCGTCCCCCGTCTGCAGGGCACCAAGTCCCTTCATTGTTTCTGCTTCTGGTGTGGCAAGATGGCTGCTTGATAGAGCACACCGTTCCCTGCTGCCCCGTCCCGTCTGCAGGACACCAAGTCCCTTCCTTGTTTCCGCTTCCGGTGTGGCAAGATGGCTGCTTGATAGAGCACACCGTTCCCTGCTGCCCCGTCCCCAGTCTGCAGGACACCAAGTCCCTTCATTGTTTCTGCTTCCGGTGTGGAAAGACGGCTGCTTGATAGAGCACACCGTTCCCTGCTGCCCCCGTCCCGTCTGCAGGACACCAAGTCCCTTCATTGTTTCTGCTTCCGGTGTGGAAAGACGGCTGCTTGATAGAGCACACCGTTCCCTGCTGCCCCGTCCCGTCTGCAGGACACCAAGTCCCTTCATTGTTTCTGCTTCCGGTGTGGAAAGACGGCTGCTTGATAGAGCACACCGTTCCCTGCTGCCCCGTCCCCAGTCTGCAGGACACCAAGTCCCTTCATTGTTTCCACTTCCGGTGTGGAAAGACGGCTGCTTGATAGAGCACACCGTTCCCTGCTGCCCCGTCCCGTCTGCAGGACACCAAGTCCCTTCATTGTTTCTGCTTCCGGTGTGGCAAGATGGCTGCTTGATAGAGCACACCGTTCCCTGCTGCCCCCGTCCCGTCTGCAGGACACCAAGTCCCTTCATTGTTTCTGCTTCCGGTGTGGCAAGATGGCTGCTTGATAGAGCACACTGTTCCCTGCTGCCCCGTCCCCAGTCTGCAGGACACCAAGTCCCTTCATTGTTTCTGCTTCCGGTGTGGAAAGACGGCTGCTTGATAGAGCACACCGTTCCCTGCTGCCCCCGTCCCGTCTGCAGGACACCAAGTCCCTTCATTGTTTCTGCTTCCGGTGTGGCAAGACGGCTGCTTGATAGAGCACACCGTTCCCTGCTGCCCCGTCCCCAGTCTGCAGGACACCAAGTCCCTTCATTGTTTCTGCTTCCGGTGTGGAAAGACGGCTGCTTGATAGAGCACACCGTTCCCTGCTGCCCCGTCCCCAGTCTGCAGGACACCAAGTCCCTTCATTGTTTCTGCTTCCGGTGTGGCAAGACGGCTGCTTGATAGAGCACACTGTTCCCTGCTGCCCCGTCCCCAGTCTGCAGGACACCAAGTCCCTTCATTGTTTCTGCTTCCGGTGTGGAAAGACGGCTGCTTGATAGAGCACACCGTTCCCTGCTGCCCCGTCCCCCGTCTGCAGGACACCAAGTCCCTTCATCGTTTCCGCTTCCGGTGTGGCAAGACGGCGGCGCAAATTCACATTTGCAGCGGCCTCACCCAGTACCAGGGTCGGTTTCTGTCTCGATGAATTTACCAAGCACTGTTCTGCCGACGAGACTATAGAGTACAGATTATAGCGTATAGATTATGACTAATTGATGACTTAATTGATTATGACTAATGACTATTGCAACTGTTCTCTTCTCTCAAGTCTTTTCTCTCTCTCTCTGAATGATGTCTTTTCCTTTCTCTTCTTCTGTGTGTGAATGGTGTGATGTGAGTCTCCCTAGTGTACACGTGCAGTCGGTCCTCCTCCCAGGTCTCCGTGGTGACGGTGGTCGCCATCTGGACACTGCTTGGCATCCCCCTCATCACATTTTCTTTTTATACATCTTATACATCCATGTAAGTTCTGTTATCTTGGGTTTTGTTTTACATTGTGGTGGTGGTCACGTGGCTCGGGTCCTGGCTGTCCCGGAGGTGACAGGATGTTGTGTTGCTGTAAAGCCCCGTGAGGCAAATTTGTAATGTGTGATGTTGGGCTATACAAATAAAACTGACTGACTGGCTGACTGACACAACAAAAGCCAGAGGTCTAGTCTTGTTGGTCAACCTGGTGCTGCCCGGCAGCGTTTAGGGTGGCGGGAAGTGAAACAGCTTCTCCAGAGAGCCTTGGGCTGAACCACCAGTCACCTCGACACTTCTTAGTGTTGCCTTTTTTAATTTACAGTTTTTTCCCGCTTTTTCTCCCCAATAGTACTTGGCCAATCACCCCACTCTTCTGAGCCACCCCGGTCTCTGCTCCACCCCTTCTGCTGATCCGGGGAGGCTGCAGACTACCACATGTCTCCTCTAATACATGTGGAGTCGCCAGCCACTTCTTTTCACCTGACAGTGAGGAGTTTCACCAGGGGGGCGTAGCACATGGGAGGATCACGCTATTCCCCCCGAACAGGTGCTCTGACCGACCAGAGGAGGCGCTAGTGTCGCGACCAGGACACAGACCCACATCCGGCTTCCCACCTGCAGAGACAGCCAATTGTGTCTGTAGAGACACCCGACCAAGCCGGAGGCAACACGGGGATTCGAACCGGCGATCCCCGTGTTGATAGGCAACAGAATAGACCGCCATGCCACCCGGACACCCAGTGTTGTCGTTTCAGCAAGTACGCCTTATAGAACGCTACAACGGTGCTCATCAGTGCTAAACAGACAGCGCCAACACAAACTTCACAAATGAGGTCTTTCATGAGTACATTAAAGTTCAAGCCACAGTCCTGAATCTGCTGGTGTTACTGGACCAGTGTGTGTCCTGCGTAGGAGGTGGTGAGGTGGGTGGTGTCTGAGCTCCATTCAGAATGAATGAGAGTCAGCAGGGCTGTTGTGTCAGAAACACCTAAAACCTGGTGGAACCTGAGTTGTACTTACTGATGTAGTACTATGTGTTGGTGAAGGTCTTCTACCAGCTTGTTCTGTCGTATCTGCTGGTCAGACACAACACCTTCACTTCTTCTTCACCCTCAACACTACCTGCCTTCCTCCTCCTCACCTGGCTGCTATGATGAAGATCAAAACACCATGCACCCAAATGGACGGCTGTAAATCAGCTTAGTCAGGCGTCAGTTCCAACTGTTCTCCACAAGGTGGACGAGAGTGTTGATGATCCATGAGGACCCTCCGCGGGACACCACACGTCTCCAGGTTCTACACGTCCCTGTCAACAGTGGGACTTTAGCTAGCGGATGTGGTTTATAAACCACTGTCACAGTGAACGATGAACGAAACTGCAGAAACAGCTCCTTCATCTTCTTCTTCTTTGGTTTACTGGCAGATTGCAAACAACTGTACGGTGCATAACGCCACCTACTGTACAAGAGTGTGTAACATCATGTCATTTTATCCTATTTCTTAAATTCTACCCATCAACCTCGCGTCGCTTAAGGAAGTAAAGAGTGCCTTCCTGGTCATTTTACTGCCCTCCCCCTCTCCTTCTGGTCCCAGCAGACACATCTACAATGTGTGCCGTTTAAAAGAGGCGGCCAGTGCCACCCCTACAATCTGACTGGCCATCCCAAAATGTCTGCCGTGTCACTGGCTCCCGCCTCGCTGTGGGGCGGCGGGTGTTTGGCCAGCATGTTTGTTTCTGCCCAGACACTCCACCACGTGCTCTCTTCCTTACCACGTCTCTGTCTCTGCTGTAGTGTCACTTCGTTATTGTTCCCTCGCTTGCTCACCCCTCTCATTCCCTCTCTCTCTCCACCTCCCCTCTCTCTGTCTCTCTCTCTCTCCACCTCCCCTCTCTCTGTCTCTCTCTCTCTCTCTCTCTCGCTCTCTGTCCTCTACTGTCCTTGACTCCAACACAGTCCAGCTGGCACTCAGCCAAGTGGAGAGACAGCAGAGATGATTACACACACCAAACGCGTGCGTGTGTGTGTGTATGAATGACAGATTGTGTGTGTGTGCTCATGCGTGTGTGAATATGAGTGTATGTGGGCATTTGTGCGTGTGTGTGAGTGAGGGAGAGAGAGAGAGAAGAGGGAGAGAGAGAGAAGAGGGAGAGAGAGAGAGAAGAGGGAGAGAGAGAGAGAGAAGAGGGAGAGAGAGAGAAGAGGGAGAGAAGAGGGAGGGAGAGAGAGAGAGAGAAGAGGGAGAGAGAGAGAGAAAAGGGAGAGAGAGAGAGAAGAGGGAGAGAGAGAGAGAGAAGAGGGAGAGAGAAAAAGAAGAGGGAGAGAGAGAGAGAGAAGAGGGAGAGAGAGAGAAGAGGGACAGAGAAAAAGAAGAGGGAGAGAGAGAAAGAGAAGAGGGAGGGTGAGAAAGAAGAGGGAGAGAGAGAGAGAGAAGAGGGAGGGTGAGAAAGAAGAGGGAGAGAGAGAGAGAGAGAGAAGAGGGAGAGAGAGAGAGAAGAGGGAGGGTGTGAAAGAAGAGGGAGAGAGAGAGAAGAGAGAGAGAAGAGGGAGCGAGAGAGAGAAGAGGGAGAGAGAGAGAAGAGAGAGAGAAGAAGGAGAGAGAGAGAGAAAAGGGAGAGAGAGAGAGAAGAGGGAGAGAGAGAGAGAGAAGAGGGAGGGAGAGAAAGAAGAGGGAGAGAGAGAGAGAGAGAGAAGAGGGAGAGAGAGAGAGAAGAGGGAGGGTGAGAAAGAAGAGGGAGAGAGAGAGAAGGGGGACAGAGAAAAAGAAGAGGGAGAGAGAGAGAGAAGAAGGAGGGAGAGAGAGAAGAGGGAGGGAGAGAAAGAGAAGAGGGAGAGGGAGAGAGAGAGAGAGAGAGAGATAGAGAGAGAAAAGGGAGGAAGAGAAAGAGAAGAGGGAGAGAGAGAGAGAAGAGGGAGGAAGAGAAAGAGAAGAGGGAGGGTGAGAAAGAAGAGGGAGAGAGAGAGAGAGAGAGAAGAGGGAGAGAGAGAGAGAAGAGGGAGGAAGAGAAAGAGAAGAGGGAGAGAGAGAGAGAGAGAAGAGGGAGAGAGAGAGAGAGAAGAGGGAGGGAGAGAAAGAGAAGAGGGAGAGAGAGAGAGAAGAGGGAGGAAGAGAAAGAGAAGAGGGAGAGGGAGAGAGAGGGAGAGAGAGAGAGAGAGAGAGAGAGAGAGGAAGATGCAGCCTGTCAGGAGGTCGACTGAAAGGGTCCAGGAAGTAGTGACCACACCCATTACAGAACAACAGACACAAGAAGCGACCAATGGGGAACCAGATTCACCATGAGGGAGAACCACAACACAATGATGACTTAGAGTCAACACACAAACATCCACAACACACTGACACATCAGGTACAGCACATCTGGCTGTCACATATGTGTGTGTGTGTGTGTGTGTGTGTGTGTGTGTGTGTGTGTGTGAGACACGAGAATGAAAAGTGACTTTTGTCTGCAAATCATGTCATTTCAATGTGCGGATAAAAACTGGAGAGGAAAATATCACAAAAAAGTTTGTTTTGTTTTTCTGCACTCGGGGAAGGAGGAAAAGTTGTATCAATAAAATGTGAACGCAGCAGCTAAGTGAGATGGACACATTCAGCAACAGATGATATACAGGGATGACTGAAACTGTGTGAGTGAGTGAGAGACAGAAAGAGGGGGAGAGAGAAAGAGAGGGAGGGAGAGAGCGAGAAAGAGAGGGAGGAAGCGAGAGAGAGGGAGGGAGGGAGAGAGAAGAGGGAGGGAGGGAGGGAGGGGGAGAGAGAGAGAGCGAGAGAGAGGGGGAGGGGTGGGAGAGAGAGAGAAAGAGAGGGAGGGAGAGAGAGAAAGAGAGGGAGGGAGGGAGGGAGAGAGAGAAAGAGAGTGAGACAGAAAGAGAGGGAAGAAGGAAGGGAGAGAAAAAGAGAGGGAGGGAGAGAGCAAGAGAGGGAGGGAGGGAGGGAAAGAGAAGAGGGAGGGAGAGAGCGAGAGGGAGGGATGGAGGGAGGGAGGGAGAGAGAGAGAGAGACAGAGGAAGGGAGGGAGAGAGAGCGATAGAAAGAGAGAGAGGGAGGGAGAGAGCGAGAGAGGGAGGGAAGGAGAGAGAGAGAGAGAGACAGAGGAAGGGAGGGAGAGAGGGGGAGGGAAGGAGAGAGAGAGAGAGAGAGAGAGAGAGACAGAGGAAGGGAGGGAGAGAGAGCGATAGAAAGAGAGAGAGGGAGGGTGAAAGTGATTTAAACCCACTGGGAAGTTGAGGCTTCTCTTGTGTTTGAATTTGTCAGAATACATGATGGCTTACACACACACACACACACACACACACACACACACACACACACACAGACACACACACGCAGCTCAGCGAGGCAGGGAGGTATTGGCACCAAGGGAATACATGGAGCACACAGTAATTAGGAACCAGCCTACTGTACCATGTACAACCCCCCCCCCCCGTCTCACCACACACACACACACACACACACACACACACACACACACACACACACACACACACAGACCAACAAAACAAAAACAGATGTGCACATACACAGTTATGTTGTAAACACACAGGCACACACAGACACACACATGCTGGGTATAACGAGGTGGGGGCCCAACGCTCCAGTGGTGAGCAGAACAAGGCCCTGAATACTCTCAGTGGGAATAGCTGAAGACCCGAAACTGAAGGTACAGCACCACACACACACACACACACACACACACACACACACACACACACCCGTTAATTAAGTAAGTAAGAGCCAGGCTCCCGGGTTTGGCGTGAACAGGCGCCGTGTGGCCTCAGTGGGGGCGGAGCCCGGCTGGGAGTCGGTGTCCGGAGCAGCAGTAACATGACTCCACCCGTCAGTGCATGTCTATAACCAAGCAGTCAGTCCACTCCGCTAATTATAGATGAGAACAGATTAAACTTTGTATCATCATCATCATCGTCGTCATCGGCGTGCCGTATCTGTGACAGAACCACCACGTGTGTTCATCTCACACTGAATCTGGTGGAGGGTTCATCCAATGTCTATAACCTCTTTCTGTGATGAATTAGACCCTCCTCCCCAAGTCGTCCTCCTATTCCCTCCGGACTCCTGCAGTCCTCCTCCACAGTCTCCACCCTGCTGCTCTCCAGCCGGAGGAAAGCTGACTGCCTCTGGGCTTTGACTGCTTTGCTGATGCTCACATGTAAAGTGTGTTGAATGATGCCACTTAAGGTAACGGGAGCCTTTCAAAATAAAAGCCCCAACGTGAAACACTGATCTACTTCTCCCCATTCTGTTCTTTTATTCTAGTCTAAAAAACCCCAACTTAGATTGTTCTGAGTAGAAATCGCTAGAAACACACACCCAAACACACAGGGAGCTAGACTGATAGTGTAGCATGATGTGATGGAGATGCGTTCATCTGTTTAAACTGAAGTAGCAAAGTAAGTAACAAAGTAACAGTGTTTAAATCAAAGTAACAAAGTAACAGTGTTTAAATCAAAGTAACAAAGTAATAGTGTTTAAATCAAAGTAACAAACAAGTACAGTGTTAAATCAAAGTGACAGCAGGGAGAGTCGGGGAGGATGTGAGGCGGCCACCGCTCAGCAGCTACAGGACGAAGTACAGGATAGTCAGAGGGACTGGATCTCCTCTCTGTCAGGGTGACATGAGCCGAGTTAAAGCCCCACTCCGTGATGTATGCGTCCGTATCACACGACTCATGCATCCGCATCACACGATTCATGTGTCCATATCACGACTCACGTGTCCATCTCACATGATTCATGTGTCCATATCACGACTCATGTGTCCGTATCACATGATTCATGTGTCCATATCACGATTCATGTGTCCATCTCACGATTCACGTGTCTGCATCACAATTCATGCGTCCGTCTCACATGATTCATGTGTCCATATCACGACTCACGTGTCCGTCTCACATGATTCATGTGTCCGCATCACGATTCATGTGTCCATATCACGACTCACGTGTCCGTGTCACATGATTCATGTGTCCGTCTCACATGATTCATGTGTCCATATCACGACTCATGTGTCCGTCTCACATGATTCACGTGTCCGCATCACAATTCATGCGTCCGTCTCACATGATTCATGTGTCCGCATCACGATTCATGTGTCCATATCACGACTCACGTGTCCGTGTCACATGATTCATGTGTCCGTCTCACATGATTCATGTGTCCATATCACGACTCATGTGTCCGTCTCACATGATTCACGTGTCCGCATCACAATTCATGTGTCCGCATCACAATTCATGCGTCCGTCTCACATGATTCATGTGTCCATATCACGACTCATGTGTCCGTCTCACATGATTCATGTGTCCGCATCACAATTCATGTGTCCGCATCACAATTCATGTGTCCATCTCACATGATTCATGTGTCCATATCACGACTCACGTGTCCGTCTCACATGATTCATGTGTCCGCATCACGATTCATGTGTCCATATCACGAGTCATGTGTCCATATCATGACTCGTGTCCGTCTCACATGATTCATGTGTCCGTCTCACATGATTCATGTGTCCGTATCACATGATTCATGTGTCCGTGTCACATGATTCACGTGTCCGTCTCACATGATTCATGTGTCTGTATCAGCTGATTCATGTGTCCGTCTCACATGATTCATGTGTCCGTCTCACATGATTCATGTGTCCATATCACGACTCACGTGTCCGTCTCACATGATTCATGTGTCCGTCTCACATGATTCATGTGTCCGTATCACATGATTCATGTGTCCGTCTCACATGATTCATGTGTCCGTCTCACATGATTCATGTGTCCGTATCACATGATTCATGTGTCCGTGTCACATGATTCATGTGTCCGTCTCACATGATTCATGTGTCCGTCTCACATGATTCATGTGTCCATATCAATGTGTCCATCTCACATGATTCATGTGTCCGTATCAAATGATTCATGTGTCCGTCTCACATGATTCATGTGTCCGTATCACATGATTCATGTGTCCGTGTCAAATGGAGGTGTGTGGCCACACATGAGTGAAGAGTTTGAGTTGTGGATGTAACACATAATCAGCTCGTGTCTCTCTCATCAGATGGTACCTGAACATGTGGGTGTGTTTCCTCCAGTCTTTACAACCATTAGCGATGTGAACACACCTTCTACAGCATCACAACACATCACACACTCACATGTACTTGTTGTTTACCGGCAGTCCTTGTGTTAACACACCTGTCAATCAATCTGGGAGTGACAGCAGCGTCCTGGGCTGTGGCCGGTAGTTTGGTGCTGGAGCAACCCTTTGCTTTACATGTGGATTCAGGACTGTAGCTCTAAGATGTGATGAAAAACATGGCATCTTTTTTTTTTGTGTAACCAAATTATAAAGGATGAACACGCGACAGTTTGTTCCATCTTACACAAGTACACAACACAACACAAGTACACAACACAAGCCTTGAATGAAATGCCACTCTTGTTACCTCATTTCACCTCTACAGAGGGTGTGTGTGTGTGTGTGTGTGTGTGTGTGTGTCTTGTCCTGGACTGACTCTGAATCAGTTGCTGTTAACTCCTCTGAGGAAATGACCTGAGCAGTGAAAATTAATGAACTCTGACGCCCTGTCTGACACAACTGTAAGAGAGTGTGCGTGTGTGTGTGTGTGAGTGTGTGTGTGTGTGTGTGTGTGTGTGTGTGTGTGTGTGTGTGTGTGTGTGTGTGTGTGTGTGTGTGTGTGTGTGTGTGTGAGTGATAGAGAACGTAATGGAGGGGTGCAGATGAAAGGATAGGTGGAAGATGGTGCTGTTTAGAGAGGGATGAATGAGATGGAGGGAGAGACGAGAGGAAGAGAAGAGGGGGTCTCAGTCTCTCAGCCCACTGCTCTGCTTTAAAACCCATCCTCCATCCCTCCCCTCCCTTTTCTCCATCCCTCGCTCCATCTCTCACATGAGCAGAACTAAGCCTCTGAAATGAATGGAATAAAATGCCTCAGTGGACAGATAATGACCAGGACGAGGGAGCATCGAAAAGAACTGAAGACTATGACAGAGAGAGAGAGAGAGGGAGAAATACAGGACGAGAAGCAGAAACCACGGTGAGAATGAAAAAATGCGAGAGATAGAGAAAGATAGAGAGGAGGGAGACAGAGAGCGAGGAAGCGAAATATATATAGAGTGCGACAGAGCGAGTGAGATAGAGCGATAGAGGGGCGAGAGAGAGAGAGCAAGAGAGAGGGTGGGGGTAAAGAGAAACAGAGGGAGAGAGGGAGGACAGAGAGTGATGGAGAGCGAGAGAGAGAGATAGAAAGAGAGAGAGACAGAGCGAGAGATAGAAAGAGAGAGAGACAGAGACCGCGAGAGAGAGCGAGAGAGAGAAAGAGAAGGGGGGAGCGAAAGAGAAATAGAGAGGGGAGCAAGAGCGAGACAGAGAGCGAGTGAGACAGAGCGAGAGAGCGAGAAAGAGAGAGAGAGAAGGGGGAGAGAGGGAGAGGAGAGGGGAGGTATTTAATTAATTGAGGCCATTCAGGTTCAGGTCAGCTTCTATTAAAGACGACATAAACGGCATTTAGGGCGTCGCAATCTTCTGCGATGTGCCACATTCCCTAAAGAAACAGACGGTTGGGGCGGGCTCTAACGAGCGGCCAGCGAATGACGGGACTGACTTTCTAGCATTCTGCCGTGTACATCGATGGGCCCGCCATTTCCCTTAGGGAAATATCTACTCAAGCCCATCATGGCCGACACATAGCCGGTAAAACTGTGGGTTGCACGGGCCAGAGTGTCCCCGAGGCCTCCCGGCTCGGCGAGAATGAAGTCCAGTGTTCACGGACACGGAGGGAGAGCGGGGGAAAGAAAGAGCGTCTGGATGTGAAACGAGATGAAACCCATCACGTTAAAGAGCGCGGACACAGGTATTTATATCTTTATATGGTTGAGAGGGATGGGGAACGTCAGAGCACCTCCCCCGTTAGGAAAACAACTATTCAGCCGGCGGTCAGCATTGGTACCACTCACCATGCATGTTCATGTGAAGGGGGGTAGAATCCTGACGGGGAGCGAAATGTTGGCATGACACCTGGACTAGTTGGTTTCCTACCATGCTAGTATAAGTAGCTAGGCTACATTCTACTTCTCTCGGCTGCTCCCGTTAGGGGGCGCCACAGCGGATCATCTGTTTCCATCTCTTCCTGTCCTCTGCATCTTCCTCTGTCACACCAGCCACCTGCATGTCCTCCCTCACCACATCCATAAACCTCCTCTTTGGCCTTCCTCTTCTCCTCTTCCCTGGCAGCTCCATATTCAGCATCCTTCTCCCAGTATACCCAGCATCTCTCCTCCACACATGTCCACACCATCTCCATCTTGTCTCTCTTGCTTTGTCTCCAAACCGTCCAACCTGAGCTGTCCCTCTAATATACTCCTTCCTAATCCTGTCCTTCTTCATCACTCCCAGTGAAAATCTTATCATCTTCACCTCTGCCACCTCCAGCTCCTCCTCCTGTCTTTTCATCAGTGCTACTGTCTCCAAACCATACAACATAGCTGGTCTCACTACCATCTTGTAAACCTTCCCTTTAACTCTTGCTGGTACCCTTCTGTCACACATCACTCCTGACACTCTTCTCCACCCACTCCACCCTGCCTGCACTCTCTTCTTCACCTCTCTCCTGCACTCCCCGTTACTTTGGACAGTTGACCCCAAAGTATTTAAACTCATCCACCTTCATCACCTCTACTCCTTGCATCCTCACCATTCCACTGTCCTCCCTCTCATTCACACATATGTATTCTGTCTTGCTCCTGCTGACTTTCATTCCTCTTCTCTCCAGGCCATACCTCCACTTCTACAGGCTCTCCTCCACCTGCTCTACTCTGACTACAGATCACAATGTCATCCGCAAACATCATCGTCCACGGAGACTGCTTCCTGATCTCATCCGTCAACCTGTCCATCACCACTGCAAACAAGAAAGGGCTCAGAGCCGATCCTTGATGTAATCCCACCTCCACCTTGAACCCATCTGTCATTCCTACTGCATGCAATTTTAAGAGCATTCAGGGAGCAGTAGGTCTGTATATATGTGTGTGTGTGTGTGTGTGTGTGTATATATATATATATATATATATATATATATATATACACACACACACACACACTCACACACACAGACCTATTTTCACAAAGTTATTAAACTTTGAAAATCCAAAAACCGTCAAAATGACGACCTTGGTTGTTCTAGTGTTATACAGTCTTTTGGGTGAAATGTGAAATATGAACAGCTCTCTTCCTACGTCGGACATTCCCATTTAGAGGAAATTAGAGAGGAAAAAGGAGAAGGAAGGAAAATGAAGACGCGTGGTGTCATGGGTCAACATGCTTTACCACATAACTCACATCGAGGAAGTAAAATGTGACTCATCAGAGGTTTAAAATGGTCCAGACATGTCAAGGTTCTGACTTTTATAGTTTAGAAGACTTGTTGCCAACAAAGCTTTTACCCTCTCCTCTGCTCTGCTAAAAAGACGAAGAGGAAGGCGAGAGAGGGGGAGAAAGAGAGGGAGGGAAATGAGATGAAAGGAGAATGGGAAAAGACAGAAGTAGATGGAGAGAAAACAATGATGGATGGATGTTAGATGGATGGGTGGATGGATGTTAGATGGATGGGTGGATGGTAGTTAGATGGATGGGTGGATGGATGTTAGATGGATGGGTGGATGGAGGACAGCTAAAAGGACAGACAGTCGTATTCTTCAGGGCCAGCAGAATACAGACATACAGAAGGAGACAAGAGGAAAGGGAGAAACAGAACAGGGCAATGGGAGTGAGGAGAGGAAAGGAACACGGGATTAATGGAGAAAAAGGACGAAGGGGCAGGAGGGAGGAGGTGAAGGAGTACAAAAAGTAAAACGAGAGCCAAAGTCTCATTTTAAATGTTGGAATATGTCCCAACACGACGTCATCAGGACACCACTTGTCCAGATCTGGAAGGACAAAAGTTGAAGTGCACATCTAACACTGGAACAAAGAGGGCATCATAATGAATCCTATTCTTGTACTGTACCTGCATCTTTGTATGTTTTGGTTTGAGGCAGTCTTACACTGAAAATCAGTTTAAACTTCTTCATGAAAGTAAAGAGACGCTGAGGACTTTTGTCAGTGTTTTGAATAGCACCTTAAAGTTGAACTGAAAAGTCACCATGTTTTAGCAAAATGGCAGTCTAGCTAACGTTTTTCTGTTTGTTTTTCCCTGACTTTTGTTAAATCTTTCCTGTCCATCATTTCATTTCAACATTTTGATGGCCATGTGGATATTTTGGTTTGACACTGACATAAGTAAAGTATATAAGTGAAGTATGGTCTGGAGACAGTGGCACTGATGAAAAGACAGGAGGAGGAGCTGGAGGTGGCAGAGATGAAGATGATAAGATTTTCATTGGGAGTGATGAAGAAGGACAGGATTAGGAAGGAGTATATTAGAGGGACCGCTCAGGTTGGACGGTTTGGAGACAAAGCAAGAGAGACAAGATGGAGATGGTTTGGACATGTGTGGAGGAGAGATGCTGGGTATACTGGGAGAAGGATGCTGAATATGGAGCTGCCAGGGAAGAGGAGAAGAGGAAGGCCAAAGAGGAGGTTTATGGATGTGGTGAGGGAGGACATGCAGGTGGCTGGTGTGACAGAGGAAGATGCAGAGGACAGGAAGAGATGGAGACGGATGATCTGCTGTGGTGCCCCCTAACGGGAGCAGCTGAAAGTAGTAGTAGTAGTAGTAGTAATAGTAGTAGTAGTAGACTGATATAAGTAAAGGTTAGCTTGATAGTCACATTGTGTTAGCCATGCTAATACACATTCCCAGTGACGTGCGAAGGCCACTAAGAAACTCTTCTGATCCTCTCACAGTTACAGACAAGCAGAAACCCGCCGGTGTGTTGAAGTTAAACTTCTAAGCGTGTTCGCAGTTCTGATTTGGAAATCGGCCCCCTACGAACTCTTCAAATGTTCAAGGTGGCATCACAACGCTGCGGCTGTCTTGGTGCTTTTGTTAGTTTTTACACTGCTGAGGGCAAACGTATACCGACTGATTCATGATTCATCCATCAGCCTCCGTACGGAGCACATATGAAGGTGCAGTATGTTGGCAAAAAGCCGTACGGAGTGCTCAGTATCGACTGCAATGTCACGACCGGCTGAAAAGTGCTGAGGCAGGTCAAGGTAAAGGCACGCCAGCTTGGCTTTAAAAAACAGAAGCAGGAGTAGAAGAAACTGGACAATCTGAAGAGCGCCTATATGCGGTAGCATGGAGGGATCACCACTGATACAACACAACCTGTCTCAGTCCAGGAACGTGAGCACAACATTCCTGGACTGAGACAGGCTGTGTAACGGGGATGGATGCTGAACTTCGAAGAAGCGGCGGCGGCTGTAAGACCAGTTGTGTCAAAGAAGAAAATGCAGCCTCGCAGGGGTCAAAACTTTACCGATATTTTACATGAATATAAATATGTAGCCCTATTATTCTGTCTGTCAGCCTCAACACACCTTGAACAGTGTCTGCGTTGTGTTATTTTTAATGTATACCCGGAAGACAGTTGTACAGACGGGAGACCTGATGGCGGGTGAGGCAGAGCAGGTTTGCTGCATTTATCAGCTTCCTCTCACACACACACACACACACACACACACACACACACACACCACTGACAACATACAGGCAACTTGTAACACAAAAGTGAACTGGTAAGTTCCTGACACCACAAAAATGAATAAAACATACAAAGAAATGCTCAAGCCATATGAAACAATGTCATTAACCAACAAAGTAATAGCCTACTTAGCCTGCTAACATTTAGCATGTTAACCAACACATCGTTTAGCTAGCTCAACCGTACAATGCAATGAAACGTCAAATGGCGGTTTTCAAACTTCCATTTTTAAACAAAAATCGCTCTGTTGCATAAAACATACGTATAAGGGCCATCTCATCTATAACATGGAACAGTGATGGGCCTCCGACTTCTCTAAAAGACCATTTATGGGGGCCAACTTCAGATACCAGCGCCTTACCTTGTAACACGACACCGAACTGGCGCTACGGTAGCCACGGAGGGACAAAACACTCAGAATACGGCAACGCTATAGAAACAATACGTGCTCACAGTGAAAGAGCACCCTCTGCTGGCGATTATGTGTAACTCACTTCTTTACACACACACAAACACACACACACACACATATATATATATATATATGTACTAGAAGAACCCCGCTACAATGTAGCGGTTTGGTTCTCCACCCGTCTAAATCTCCCTCCTCCTCTTCATCCTGCCAGCTAACCACCTTCCCCCTGCCCCTAACCCCCCCCACTCCAACTCCCTCCCCCCCAAATGCTCAGAATCATCTGAAATGCCGAGAAAAGTGGTTTTTAGCCATTTTTTAGAAAATGCATATTTTGCATAATTATGCATAATTATTATAATTATTTTAATGTTCTGCTATTTTTCTGGTCCTCTCTGAGACAATACCTACCACCTCCAAAAAAAAATGAGGATCATAAGTGCATTTTTGCAAAAATGCATATTTTGCATAATGCCAAAACATTTCTAAGTCCCAGAATTTTTTTTATATAGGTGAAAAAAATCAAAGATGCTCAGAATCATCTGAAATGCCGAGAAGTGTTTTTTTTAGCCATTTTTTAGAAAAATGCATATTTTGCATAATTACACATAATTATTATAATTATATTTTAATTTTCTGCTATTTTTTATAGGTGCCCCTGATCATCCCCAATAACCTCCAAAAAGAATCAAGGCCCCAAGTGCTGTAGTTTGGCCGTTTATAGACTCTCCCACAGACACACACCACACACACATGGTGAACATACAGGAGCAGATATAAAAGGAAGGGAGTTACACATTACAAAAGAGCGGCTACAATTGTAAGCTCAAATATAACGCATCACCACCGCCAGCAAATCAACAAGTGCAGCAGGAAAGGAAACATCAGCTGGTACGACCTACTCTGCACTGACACCGTGGCCACAAAGACGGGTAAGCAGTGTTTGGAGTTTTTGGGTAGGTGCTTTACCCCGAACCACCAACTGAGGGAGATATTCAGTAGGAACACCACCAGAATCAGTTACAGCTGCATGCCAGCCAGAGGAAGGGAGGTGTCTACCCAGCAGCGGTGACGAGAGAGGACAACGGCAACACAGACACACACGTGGGTCTAACAGAGGGACCGTTCAACAAGAGGTTTAATGCACACGTGCAGTTTTAGAAGCAACCGTTTCAAGAATGCCACATGTTTGAGCCCTTATATTCGGTCACTGGTGGACAGAAACATTCATTATTCCACCGCCTGGCCACTCGTTGCCGCCCTATTTTGTGGAACTTGCAACTTTTCTCACATTATTGGTGAGGCGTGTTATTGTGACGCCCTGGACGAGCCCCCATCCCCCCTCATACCCACTGGATAAAGGATGTCCTCTCCTTTGTGAACCCCACTGACTAGGTACCCCCCCCCTCCCCCGTACTGTACCAACACCTTGTACTTCCTGGCTGAGTCCTGCTTTGCTCATAGAAACAGCACACAGTGTGTATAGTATGTTACGGTCACCACATCGTCTTGTTTTGCCTTTGTTGCTTTCTTTTAAAAATGATGCATATGTGTTTGATGTTGTGCTATGTGATGTTGTTGTATGTGTTGAAAATCTTATGAATAAATCATATGAAAAAAAAAGAACAAAGCACATTCAATAAAATGTGTGGACAATATTTTATCATCTGCAAACAAAAAATGTCCACATTGAATAACAGCACTGAACTGGCCAGCAGTTGCAGATATAGATATAAGCACCTATTTTGTAATTATAAATACATCATGACAATAGACGAATACCAATCCCCCACCGGACTGTTAGCGATCACGTGTTTTTGAATTTGTGAATGTTGCACTTCTCCCTTCCCCATTGGACGTTGTGCACGTGATGTGCATGACGAGGTAGTAAATGGTATGTTCTCTCCAGTAGCTTGACTGACAGCTGATGATGCTTATGGCATGAAACAGGACTCATACATACATATATATATATATATAAATCTTGGTTCAACCCATTAATAGAACACGGGGAGGTCACCGTCAGTGCTGCTGGGGTAGGTGTGCTTCAGCCTTGACTTGGTCCCATGTTGAATAATACCAAACCGGGTTTGGCCTTTAAGGGCCTGAACTGTTTGTCCTGCTGTGTGGAATCACAAAAAACTACCGTGTTGACCAACATTACTCTGGTTAATTAACTACTAATGTGTGGCGCCTCCATAGCTGAATGGTTACAGCACATGGTCGCCATCATTGTCGGTTTGATTCCAGCCGTTGACCTTTATTGCAAGTTGTACCCTGCTCTCGCTCCCATTTACTGTCTGCCTTTCACTGTCACTGTCTAATAAAGACACAAATACCTAAAAGAATGTAAATATTAACGTAAAGCGGAGGCTGCGGCGGAGGGGGGGGGGTCTGTCTGTCATAGATCAGCATCCTGTCCACCGCCCAGGTCATTCCATATGCTCTGTAGAGACCCCCCCTGCTGTCCACGGCAGACTGGAACAACTGGACGCTGAAGAAACCACCGCACGTCATCTGCAGACCACAACCATATGGCGTCTATAGGGATGAGTCAGGAGGCGGGTATCAGAGCTCCGCACGCTCCGCTCTGAAACGAGAAATCAAAACACTCCCGGACTCTTGTGACATGAACCCTATTCAGCAGTCCCGACACCTGCGCCATGTTTTACAACCCGAGAGACGGAGCTAATTTCATGTAGCGGTTATCGGCGGTGCTTGAATAACGGCAGCGTGTCGAGTTGTGATGAGTGTTTGGACATTTTGACCCCGCTGCTGACCGCCATTCACCCCACGCCTGAATGGACTCTGACACGTGGATGTTTCACCTCCACGGTGAACGCTCGATAGATCCACAGCAGCCCTAATGAGATGAATATGATCACTACACCCAGGAGAATAGAGGGAGGGAGGAAGGGAGGGAGGGAGAGAGAGAGAGAGAGATGTGATGAGCTGACAGCTTGATATCTGAGTCAAGTAGATGTGACAGTGATAATGAGGAGAAAGGAGGTGAAGACAGGAGGTGAAGAGAGGCAGTGAAGACAGGAGGAGAGAAAGGTGAAGAGGAGAGGTGATGAGAGGCAGTGAAGAGAGGAGGTGAAGAGAGGCAGTGAACAGGGGAAGTGAAGAGAGGCAGTGAAGAGAGGAGAAGAGAGGAGGTGAAGAGAGGAGGTGAAGAGAGGCAGTGAAGAGAGGCAGTGAACAGGGGAAGTGAAGAACGGCGATGAAGAGAGGAGAAGAGAGGCAGTGAAGAGAGGAGGTGAAGAGAGGCAGTGAACAGGGGAAGTGAAGAGCGGCGATGAAGAGAGGAGAAGAGAGGAGGTGAAGAGAGGCAGTGAAGAGGGGAGGTGAAGAGCGGCAGTGAAGAGAGGAGGTGAAGAGAGGCAGTGAACAGGGGAAGTGAAGAGCGGCGATGAAGAGAGGAGAAGAGAGGAGGTGAAGAGAGGCAGTGAAGAGGGGAGGTGAAGAGCGGCAGTGAAGAGAGGAGGTGAAGAGAGGCAGTGAACAGGGGAAGTGAAGAGCGGCGATGAAGAGAGGAGAAGAGAGGAGGTGAAGAGAGGCAGTGAAGAGGGGAGGTGAAGAGCGGCAGTGAAGAGAGGAGGTGAAGAGAGGCAGTGAACAGGGGAAGTGGAGAGCGTCGATGAAGAGAGGAGAAGAGAGGAGGTGAAGGGAGGCAGTGAAGAGGGGAGGTGAAGAGAGGCAGTGAAGAGAGGAGGTGAAGAGAGGCAGTGAAGAGGGGAGGTGAAAAGCGGCGATGAAGAGAGGAGAAGAGAGGAGGTGAAGAGAGGCAGTGAAGAGGGGAGGTGAAGAACGGCGGTGAAGAGAGCGATGGAGAGCAGGGCTGCATTATGGATAGTATATTTACAGCAGAGGGCGTCCGGGTAGCGTAGCGCTCTATTCCGTTGTCTACCAACATGGTGATCGCCAGTTCGAATCCCCGTGTTACCTCCGGTTTGGCTGGGCGTCCCTACAGAAACAATAGGCCATTTCTGCGGGAGGGAAGCCGGATGTGGGTATGTGTCCTGATCACTGCACTAGCGCCTCCTCTGGTCAGTCGGGGCGCCTGTTCGGGGGGGGGGTGAGGGGGAACGGGGGGGGGATAGTGTGATTCCCCCCCCATGCTACGTCTCCCTGGTGAAACTCCTCACCGTCAGGTGAAAAGAAGTGGCTGGTGACTCCACATGTATGGGAGGAGGCATGTGGTAGTCTGCAACCCTCCCCGGATCAGCAGAGGGGGTGGAGCAGAGACCGGGGCGGCTCGGAAGAGTGGGGTAATTGGCCGGATACGGGGAGAAAGAGGTGAGAAAAAAGCCACAAAGAAAAGTATATTTACAACACATTCTCATCTTGTGTCCTATGTTGGTGCTACCGACAAAGCCTTAACACATGACACACAAGGTACCTTCAGTATCTGAGCAGAGGACTCAACACGATGAAGACTGTGATCCACAGACGGCCATATGAAACCGTCAGCCTGACATGAATACTGATGACGTGCAGGGCAGGCAGTGATCAGAGTCGGGGTTGAGGTCAGGGATGCATCTCACATGCATGCTGCAGGCTAACCTGCACGTCAATACATTGACCCAGTCAGCAGGGTTGATCGATGAGGCCGTGGGATGAGAGGGAGCTCATGAGATGATGATGAGCATCATCACCACAACATGAGACGGCACAGGACTGTCATTTGGGATTCTGAAGAGGATTTGCCAATGACACACCATGTCCCGAGGTTGCTCCATGTGAATATATCTGGCCCATCAGACGGAGCCCTGGCCAGTACACGACATCCGATTGGTTGGATTCTGTCGACTCGCAGGTGAAGTCGCTGTCATCTTACAAGTCCAGTCAGATGAGGACAGATGGAGACAAACTCTCATCATCAGCCGCTTCTCCGGGGTCGGGTGGCAGTGGCAGCAAGCCAAGTAGGGCATCCAGACGTCCCTCTGCCCAGCAACGGCCTCCAGCTCCTCCTGGGGCATCCCGAGGTGTTCCCAGGCCACACTGGACATGTAGTCCCTCCAGTTGAGGGACTACATATACTATGTGTACGTGTCCTGGTCGCTGCACCGCTGCACTATTGGTCGGGGCGCCTGTTCGGGGGGGGGGGGCGGGGGGGGCTGGGGGGGGGAACACCGTGATCCTCCACGCGCTACGTCCCCCTGGTGAAACGCCTCGCTGTCAGGTGAAAAGAAGCGGCTGGTGACTCCACATGTATTGGAGGAGGCATGTGGTAGTCTGCAGCCTTCCCCGGATCGGTGGAGAGGGTGGAGCAGTGACCGGGACGGCTCGGAAGAGTGGGGTAATTGGCCAGATACAATCGGGGAGAAAAAGGGGGGAAAATCCCGAAAAAAAACAGTCTTTATTTAACATACTCTTCTAGACAAGTCTGACAACAACAACAAACCTAACAAACCCAACAAAATCATACAGCAAAAGACAGAAAGAGAGAGAGAGAGAGAGAGAGAGAGAGAGAGGGAGAGAGAAGGAGAGAGGGAGAGAGAGAGAGAGAGAAGTGATATAATATTGACCTTCTGGACTGTAAAGAGAGAGGTAAACATCTGGAAAGGGGGGAATACCTTTATAAAGGAGATTGTCAGCTGGGAAACCTCAGTGTAGGTTCATTCTGTGACTAGCCAAGTACTTCAGCTTATGTTACAGGCTAGCTAGCTAACTAGTTAGCTTCCACACAGGCGTTCTCTAGTTTCCTATCCCATGAGCCTGTTTGCCCTTTTGTGTGTGTTTAAGTGGGACAGTACTGCTGGCGTCGTGTGTGGCTGCCGCTTCTCCCTCTCGTAGCCCCCCTTCCCACCCACCCCTGCATGTCTGCCCCCCTTCCCATCCACCCCTGCATGTCTGCCCGCCTTCCCACCCACCCCTGCATGTCTGCCCCCCTTCCCACCCACCCCTGCATGTCTGCTCCCCTTCCCATCCACCCCTGCATGTCTGCCCCCCTTCCCATCCACCCCTGCATGTCTGCTCCCCTTCCCATCCACCCCTGCATGTCTGCTCCCCTTCCCATCCACCCCTGCATGTTGTGTTGTGTTTATCTGTTGTCTTGTTGCACCCCGTTTACTGTAAAGCCACTTTGAGTGTTAGAAAAGGGCTATATAAGTTTGATTTATTGTGTGTCAGGCCTGCTGCCTGACACACAACACAGGTGATGTGTGTCGGTGTGTCCTAGACAGAGTTCACCTGCAGGTGGGGTTCAGGTTCTCCACCTGCAGACACCATCTGTATTAACGATCAGGAACCGGGTCTTATAATAAGTCCATGCTGTGGCTGATGTGTGGGAGGACAGGAGCACAGGGTGTGTGTCCTACATCTGTGGACCACGCCACTCCCCCTCTTCTGCATGATGGATCAGCTGAACAACCAATCAGCATCACTTCTCCAAGAGGGGGACAGTCAGCACAGGTGAGACAACACGACAACACGTGGCTGATGAGACAGAGACGTAGAAGCAGATGCTGACACGTGTTCCACACAACACCATCACATCCGTCTGGTCCACGTCAGCTGAGGACAACTCTCATACCCATAAAGGACAAGAAAGGACAAAAGGGGAGCGAGGAGGAAGAAGAAGGATGTCATCCACGGAGGGTTCCAGGGAGTGTGTGAGGCAGATGCTAGCAGTGTGTGTGTGTGTGTGTGTGTGTGTGTGTGTGACGTGTCCACCTGTGTGTGCATGTGATTAATCCCAATAAATTCTGGTGTGTGAGATCTGCAACTTATCTTGGTGCCTCAGGGCAGCAGACAGGCTCTGCAGTCGTGCAGACACCCCACGACCAACAGAACAGCCGGAGCCCAAAGCACCACAACCCCAGAGGGGCACCAAGCCCACAGGGGGACCAGCAGCCCGCAAAGCAACAGCCCCGCATGCCCCCGAGTAGCACAAACCAGCCCCCAAAGGTACGAGCAGGGCCCGCATCCCCACCACCAACCCCAGGCACAGGATGCACCCGCAGGCGTAGGACCCGAGCCACGGACAGACAGCAAGCACAGCTCGCCGGCCCCCGATGCAGGGGGCTCGATCACCTGCAGGCCTCTATGCTTGTCTACCCTGTGTGCACGCACGCACGCACGCACACACACACACACACACACACACACACACACACACACACACACACACACACACACACACACACACACATAGTGGTGTGTGACTTTGACTAATTTGATCATGCTTCAGACATCTCTTACCGGTCTTGGAGGCGCTAATCGATTAGCCACCACCAAGACACGCACTGTTGCTTTACAGCATGACAGCAGCTGCTCGGTACAGGGAAATGCGCACGCACGCACACACACACACACACACACACACACACACACACACACTAAAACATCAAACTTGCACAAGAACCTACATACCAAAACAGAGATACATACTAAAAGACACTAACAAAGGCACAAAAATACTCGTAGAACCATACACAAACCACACCGATACAACAATTTTTACACACAGTTTCCCGGCAGGGACCTCACACTCCAGATCAGGACATGGCTCTGGTTCTTTGGGAAGGTGGTAGGACTGAGACATTATTTTTCCGAGATTTCTGCAAACCGCAGTGGATGCTTATGGACAGTTCAAAAGTCTTAAACAAGGTATTGAGGTATGCTGGCAATACAGATGAGTGTGTTACTGTGAAATACTTATGCTCTCTAGTTAATATAAATACAAGCTGGCATTTAAACTTAACTCTAGGTCCGTGGCATATTATTGCCACTGTTGTAATTCATCTACTGCTCCTCCGAATCTAGTCTCCGGTCCTAGATATCTGTTTACCCTCACAGGTGCGGCAGTAAAAATGGGTCTGGGCTCAGCCTTAGAGACAGGGTGAGGAGCTCAGACATCCGGAGGGGGCTTGGAGTAGAGCCGCTGCTTCTTTGCATCGAAAGAAGCTAGTTGAGGTGGTTTGGGCATCTGATCAGGATGCCTCCTGGGCGCCTTCCTTTGGAGGTTTACCAGGCACGGCTAACTGGGAGGAGACCCCGAGGTAGACCCAGAACTCGCTGGAGGGACTACATGTCTAGTCTGGCTTGGGAACACCTTGGGATCCCCCAGGAGGAGCTGGAGGGCGTTTAAGAGGAGAGGGAAGTCTGGAGTGCCCTACTTAGCTTGCTGCCACCGCGACCCGACCCCGGAGAAGTGGCTGAAGATGAATGAATGAATGAATGAATGACTCAATGGTAGTCAGCACACGGCCACCAACAACAAGAGAAAATAGGAAATGAAAACAGCATCATAATTTAGACTGATTCCTCCTCAACACAAACTAATATGGAGCCCGTCTTTATTTTGACTCAGTCAATCTGGTGAAATTAGCTGCCTGAGTGACAGACAGTCAGACAGTTAGAGAGACAGACAGACAGATAGATAGATAGATAGATAGATAGATAGATAGATAGATAGATAGATAGATAGATAGATAGATAGATAGATAGATAGATAGATAGATAGATAGTTAGACAGACAGACAGACAGATATAGAGACAGACATCAACCAAGCCTTGACGGAACACAAAATGACTTTACATTTGTTTGGAGCTACGTCCTTGCATAGCTGTGCCAGTTTTGCTCTGAGAAAATGTGCTGAAGATCCGAGTGCGCAGTTCAGAGCTGACGTGGTACAAACAGTGCTACAGAATTTCTACGTGGATGACTGCCTGAAATTTGTTGCTACAGATGAAGCAGCTAGTATATCAATGTGTCAGGATCTTATCGAAATCTGTGCCAAAGGAGGTTTCCGTCTTAACATATGGATGAGCAACAGTTGGAAAGTACTTGACTCCATTCCAAAGTCTGAACTGGCAGGAGAGAAGTTAGATCTTGACCAGGATGAACTTCCTCTGGAGAGAGCCCTTGGTCTCAATTGGTGTGTTGAGTCAGACACATTTAAGTTTAAGATGCCATCAGAGATTGCCCTTTTACAAGAAGAGGACTTCTTTCAATTGTTGGTTCAGTTTATGACCCATTTGGCATATTGGCAACATAGAAGATTCTGCAAGACTTATGCAGACTGAAGATCAGATGGGACGACGACCTACCAGAGCACATTAAGAAGCGGTGGTCTGAATGGTTAGCTGGTCTTCCTGCTTTGGAACACTCCTCAGTTCCAAGATATCTTAAACCTGAAGGGTTACGAGATCATACATTTGCACAACTGCATCACTCTGCCGATGCTAGTGAAGATGCATATGGATCAGTCAGTTATCTTCTGTTGCGGAACATGAATAACAAGACGCATTGTGCGTTTATGATGGGCAAGTCCAGTGTGGCGTCTCTTAGGCAACCTACCATTCCCTGTATGGAGCTGACCACTGCTACCGTAGCTGCGAAAATGGATGGTGTGTTGAGAGGGGAGCTCTAGCATTATCAAAACAATTAGGGGCCGGTAATGTAGGAGCCAAATGTCTCCTTATAGTTCATATTTAGTAATATTTAGAAATTTGAATATTTAGTGTGGATGTTTATGAGTTACACTCTGTGTATCTTTATATTGTAACATGCATGGATAAATAGACTCGCTAGCCCTTGGCTAACGGGTCGGACCCTTTAGCCGACTGGCTAACGTTGTCGCCCGTGATGCGGGAGACCCGGGTTTGCGTCCCAGCTGCGGCAGTTCCCGGACTGCTCCCCGCATTTGCTACATTGGTGTCAGAAGTGGGATGGTGAGACCGTGAGGCCATCGGAAGCGAGTGCGCCCAGAAGTGTGACGGAGCTGATATGCTGAAGTGCAGGGACGTGCTTCCCGAAGGAGGGGGGTAATGTAATGTGCATTAATAAATAGAAACGCTAGCCCTTGGCTAACGGGTCGGACCCCTTAGTCGACTGGTTAACGTTGTCACCCATGGTGCTGGAGATCCGGGTTCGCATACTGGCTGCGGCGGTTCCCAGACTGCCCCCTGAATTTGCTACAATAATTTCATTATATTCATATTGTGGTGGTGTGTAGGCCTAATGGTGCCTGTTGCTTTAATAACAGGAGGATAGGCTCCAGCATCCCCGCGATCCTGAGAGCAGGATAAATGGTTTGGATAATGGATGGACGGATGGATGGACGGATGAAGAGTTTCACTATGTTAGCATGTGCTTGTGAGTATATTTTGGAATATTGAGTGGAAGAGTGAAGTCTAATGGTTTTCTGACCGTGTTGATTAGGCTGTGTTGGAAAGTATTTTTATTTGGTGATACGTGGATACTATTCATTACTAGGATGATACTCATTATTTGGTCTCATGTCTACAGTTAAAATAAACGCTCAAAACGGAAATAAGGAATCATTTCTGGACCAAGCCGACACGTATAGGAGCACACATCAGCCACATGGCTCCTCTCTTCAACTTAGTTTACTAGGAAATCCTTACGCATACGCTACTGCATATATACCATGTCTTCATCAACAAAGTAAAGTAGATTCCTGCAGGCATCTGTATTTTTGCCCTTTTCCGTGAGCTAACGGCGTGAACACATCTCACTGGAAATTAAATATCCAACTTTCCACGTTCCAAGTCATGTTGAACACTGCAACATTCCTGAGGAAAATTAAAACTTAAGACTTCAGATGGGAGCTAACAGGCCTTAGCACGGCTAACAATGCTAGCATTAGCATTTAACTTTGACACAGTATTTAGCATATCAGTATGGACCCTGATTCTGCAGTAAAGTTTTGAATTGAATTGAATTGAATTAGTGATGTTCTTTTTACTCTCGGAATAGTCTGTTTATGTTGAATGGTAGCGTTACTGTACAGTTATGTGCATGTTCCGTTTTTTTATTTCGCTGAAGGGGAAAGGAGCTCATCTGCCAGGCTTTCAGACAGTTACCGTGGTTTACTTTAAAACTCTGTGCTTTTACTTCATTACTGAGGGTATACCGTAGAAAGATGACTAATTTCTTACCAACAATGTTAACAACCAACAAATGATTTTCAAGTCTGCTTACGTTGCACCACTTTCAGGGTTTACTCTACTACAAACACAAATCATTCTGCAGTCACAACACATGCAGATACAAATGGTGGTTTCTCTGGAGACCCTCGTCCCAGTCACTCCTCAGATTTTCCAACAATGGAAAGATCACCAGCTACCTGGTATGATTTCTGTTGCGGTCTTTTTGTCTTCACCTCTGATAAACCACCAAACCACAGACACGTCAGTGTGGTTTGATGGTTTTCATGTCCAGTCAAGGAACAATTGGCTGACAATCAACTGACACTGACTGGAAACAACAGGAGTGAATATGTAGTGTTACCTCATAGGACTGGTCTGTAACATGGATCCTTGGATGAATTATACACTGACAGCAGATGAGAAACATGTTCCTTTTCTTTTTCCAAAATTGAATTCTCTCTTAGTCTGTCTCTCAGTTTGTCTCTTAGTCTGTCTCTCAGTTTAGTCTGTCTCTCAGTTTGTCTCTTAGTCTGTCTCTTAGTCTGTCTCTCAATTTAGTCTGTCTCTTAGTCTGTCTCTCAGTTTGTCTCTTAGTCTATCTCTCAGTCTGCCTCTTTGTGTATCTCTGAGTGAAAAGTGAGTAAAGAAGAAGCACAGATGTGGTGAGGAAGGACAGAGAAATAGAGAATCAGGTAGAACAAAAATAAACAAGAGACAGGACAACGAGGAAGTATAAAGGATGAAACAGAGGAGATGTAAGAGGGACATACAGAAAGAGGGATAATGGACAGAGCTGGGGGGGGGTGAAACAAACAAATGTGATGAGACAGAAAGAAAACCGGCATTACAGTGAAAGAGAGAGAGACCAGAGATATAATCGGAGAGAGAGAGAGGTGTGTTCAGACCACTTTAGCCTGAGCCGGTCTAGATTGATTTAACAAGTCTAATGTGTGCATCAACGTGTCGACTATTACAAACCCCAATAAGCTTCACTGATGCTATTTGCTGGGCCGGGAAAACACTGCTCTTTAGAACGAGTGCATTAAGACTAAAATTGTGGAGAAAACCCTATTACAACTTTATTGCGGCCAAATTGGAAGCAAACGTTGTCTGTATTTCAATTATGGCCAGTTGCCGCGGAAATAAATCGATTCTGTATGGACCCAATCACACAGACAGTGATGAGAGAAGCTGGCTTATTACTGCCTCGCTCGCTCACACGCTCCCTCTCTCGCTCTTTCTATCTCTCTGCTTCCCTCGCTTCATTCCTGTCTCCCTCTTCCTCTCTCCCCCTCTCCTTTTCCATTCTTCTTGTCCACTGGTCTCTCTCTCTCTCTCTCCCTCTCTCTCTCTCTCTCTCTCTCTCTCTCTCTCTCTCTCCCTCTCTCTCTCTCTCTCCCTCTCTCTCTCCCTCTCTCTCTCTCTCTCTCTCCCTCTCTCTCTCTCGCTCATTCGGTTGCCTCGAGGCCGCTCTTTTGTTTTTCCTCCCTTTCCTTTCCTCCTTGTTTTTCCAACCATTTTGCAGAAATTGTCAATTAAGTGTGTCTCTCTTTTTTGTCTGGGGATTGGCTTCCTTGGGGAAGGAGAGAAGGAGACAGAAAGACAGAGAGAGAGAGGGAGAGAGAGAGGAGCAACAAACAGAACAGGTGAGGAAACACAAATGATTATTTTGATTTTGATTTCGATATACTTTGCTGATCCCCGTAAGGAAATTCCTCTCTGCATTCACCCCATCCTAGCTGTGTAGCAGTGAGCAGCCACCGTGCAGCCCCCGGGGACCACCTCCAGTTATTTATTCCTACTGCCTTGCTCAGGGACACAGGCAGGAGTATCAACCCTATAATGCACGTCTTGATTAATCTACTACTACTACTACTACTACTACTACTACTACTTTCAGCTGCTCCCGTTAGGGGGCGCCACAGTAGTGCATCTGTTTCCATCTCTTCCTGTCCTCTGCATCTTCCTCTGTCACACCAGCCACCTGCATGTCCTCCCTCACCACATCCATAAACCTCCTCTTTGGCCTTCCTCTTCTCCTCTTCCCTGGCAGCTCCATATTCAGCATCCTTCTCCCAGTATACCCAGCATCTCTCCTCCACACATGTCCAAACCATCTCAATCTTGTGTCTCTTATTTTGTCTCCAAACTGTCCAACCTGAGCTGTCCCTCTAATATACTCCTTCCTAACCCTGTCCTTCTTCATCACTCCCAATGAAAATCTTATCATCTTCATCTCTGCCACCTCCAGCTCCTCCTCCTGTCTTTTCATCAGTGCCACTGTCTCCAAACCATACAACATAGCTGGTCTCACTACCATCTTGTAAACCTTCCCTTTAACTCTTGCTGGTACCCTTCTGTCACACATCACTCCTGACACTCTTCTCCACCCACTCCACCCTGCCTGCGCTCTCTTCTTCACCTCTCTTCTGCACTCCCCGTTACTTTGAACAGCTGACCCCAAAGTATTTAAACTCATACGCCTTGGTCACCTCTACTCCTTGCATCCTCACCATCCCACTGTCCTCCCTCTCATTCATGCGTATGTATTCTGTCTTGCTCCTGCTGACCTGACTGTCTCGATTAATGGAAGGATTAAACGTGTTTTTTAAAGAGAAGCTAAAACCCAGGACATGTTTGTGAGTTTGCTGACATCTACAGGTTAAAAAGAAAAACCATGTAAAGGTTTGTCCTGCTATGCTTACATAGCAGGATAAACACAGCTGCAGCTAATAACATTAATAACGGATCCCAGACCGTGTTTGTTAGTTTGCTAATATCTACATGTTAAACACCATGTAAGGGTTAAAGACACAGCAGGCTGGTGTGTGTACACTGTGATGTAAGCATAGCAGGATAAACACAGCTGCAGCTAATAACATTAATAATGGATCTGTTGGATGGAGGTGTACCAAGGAAGCAGCATTGACAGCCCTAGTGACAAGTGTTAGTGTTGCCTGTTGACCAATAAATGATAAATCCTACAGAGCTGTTATTAGCTGTTATTAGTTTATCCTGTTATGCTTACACCACAGTGTACACACACCAGCCTGCCACGTCTTTAACCTTTACATGGTGTTTAACATATAGAAGTCAGCAAACTAACACACATGGTGAGGGTTTAGCTACTGTTTAAAGGAGAATGAAGTCAGTAAATTATCAAATTCACTGCAGTTCATATCTGCTAGAAAAACCTTCACACTGCCGGAAAAGAAAAAGATTATTTAACAAAACACTGATTTACATCTACTTCCACCTGCCTGATAAAACACACACACGAGGCAGCACCAGCCAATAGCAACAACAATGTGTGTGTGTGTGTGTGTGTGTGTGTGTGTGTGTGTGTGTGAGATAAGACATCTGTACAGTAGTACTATGATGTATGAATCTCATCCAAACAGAGCTTGGAGAGCCACAGCCACACACACACACGCACGCACGCACACGCACGCACGCACACACAGCCACACACACACACACGCACGCACACGCACACGCACACACACAGACACACACACACACACAAAAGACTCTAAACTGGTGCAGAGGGTTGATAATCACTGCAGCAAACTAACACTCATGCATATAAACACACGCAATCACACACAAAAACACAGGCAAACAAACATAGGCACAAGCAAATGCACACACACAAAAACACACACAGTAACAAACATACACACGCAAACACAAACAGGAAAACACAAACACAAAAGCACATGCAAACACACATGAACATACATAAACACACACACAAACCTACACAAACACACACAACAAATGAAAACAAAAAACACACAAACACAAACATACACACATGCAAACACACTGCAAATGCAAACACACACACGTAAACACATAAACACACACAACACATGCAAATACACAAATACATGTAAATACACAAAAACACATGCAAACATGCAACCACACACAACACACACAAACACCCGCAAACACACAAAAAACACACACAAATGCAAGCACACATAAACAAATTCAGACACATGTAAACACAAACACACACACAGCCCACACTTCTGCAGCCAGCATTGAATTACAGAACAAATGTAAAACAGTCTGTTTCTCATTTCATTCTCTCAACTAAGTGCAGTGAACCACCAGTCAGATGTGCTACACCCACATTCAGTCAGATGTGCTACACCCACATTCAGTCAGATGTGCTACACCCACATTCAGTCACATGTGCTACACCCACATTCAGTCACATGTGCTATACCCACATTCAGTTAGATGTGCTACACCCGCATTCAGTCAGATGTGCTACACCCACATTCAGTTAGATGTGCTACACCCGCCGCATTCAGTCAGATGTGCTACACCACCATTCAGTTAGATGTGCTACACCCGCCGCATTCAGTCAGATGTGCTACACCACCATTCAGTCAGATGTGCTACGCCACCATTCAGTCAGATGTGCTACACCACCATTCAGTCAGATGTGCTACACCTACATTCAGTCAGATGTGCTACACCCACATTCAGTCAGATGTGCTACACCCACATTCAGTTAGATGTGCTACACCCGCATTCAGTCAGATGTGCTACACCCACATTCAGTTAGATGTCCTACACCCGCATTCAGTCAGATGTGCTACACCCACATTCAGTCAGATGTGCTACGCCACCATTCAGTCAGATGTGCTACACCACCATTCAGTCAGATGTGCTACGTCACCATTCAGTCAGATGTGCTACACCACCATTCAGTCAGATGTGATACACCAACATTCAGTCAGATGTGAAACTTAAAAAACCGCACCTTGATCCAGGGTCTCTTAATAACTATCGACCAGTCTCTCATCTTCCATTCTCCTCTAAAGTACTAGAGAGAGTTGTGTATCAACAACTTTCGACCCATATAAAAGAAAACCATCTATATGAACCTTTTCACTCGGCTTTCAGACCCTGTCACTCCACTGAAACTGCTCTGACCAGAGTGGTGAACGATCTTTTCTAGCTATCGACTCTGATTCCACTTCTGTGCTTCTACTACTGGACCTCAGTGCAGCCTTTGACACCATTGATCACTGTATACTTTTAGATAGATTAAATTGTAATTTTGGTGTCTCTGGCTTAGCTCTCTCTTGGCTTAAGTCCTACTTATCTGGAAGAACACATTGTGTCTGCTATAATATTATTACATAAACATTTTCTGACGTTAAATATGGTGTTCCTCAGGGCTCAGTTCTTGGCCGTCTATTTTTCTGTCTTTACATTACACCTCTTGGCCAAATTATATGCAGTTATGGAATAAGTTTCCATTGCTATGAAAAAAAACTGGATGTCACTTAACTTTCTGCTTTTAAATTCAGATAAAACCGAGATGCTGGTCATTGGCCCTGCTAGACACAGACAACAATCGACAACTCTGTGGTTTCACAAAGTGTGGCAGCCAAAATTCTTAGTGTTACATTTGATCCCAGCCTTTCCTTTGATAAGCACATTAAAGAAATCACCAAGACTGCCTTTTTTTTTAATTTGATGCCTGCAACACGTTCCAAAGAAGCTGGGACAGGGGCATGTTCTCCACTGTGTTACACCACCTTTCCTTTCAACAACACTCAATAAGCGTTTGGGAACTGAGGACACTACTTGTTGAAGCTTTGTAGGTGGAATTCTTTCTCATATAATTTTTTTTTACATGGTGATGCTGGTCACGTGGCTTGGGTGCTGGACTGTTCCGATGGCATCTGGACACTGCTTGGCATCCTGCACATCATATTCTTCCTAAATTTTATAAGTCCATTATGATTCTGTTATCCTCTTTCAAAGTTGTATTGCGTAAACACAACATCTACTGCACGCTGTCTGTCTTGGGAGAGAGATCCCTCCTCTGTTGCTCTCCCTGAGGTTTCTCCCTGTTAAAGGGTTTTTTAGGGAGTTGTTCCTTATCCGATGAGAGGGTCTAAGGACAGGATGTTGTATTGCTGTTAAGCCCCCTGAGGCAAATTTATATTTTGTGATATTGGGCTGTACAAATAAAATTGATTTGATTTGATCTGATACACCAAAATTCAGTCAGATGTGCTACATCTGCATTCAGTCAGATGTGATACACCTGCATTCAGTCAGAAGTGCTACACCTGCATTCAGTCAGATGTGCTACACCTGCATTCAGTCAGATGTGATACACCAACATTCAGTCAGATGTGCTACACCTGCATTCAGTCAGAAGTGCTACACCTGCATTCAGTCAGATGTGCTACACCTGCATTCAGTCAGATGTGATACACCAACATTCAGTCAGATGTGATACACCAACATTCAGTCAGATGTGATACACCTGCATTCAGTCAGATGTGCTATACCTGCATTCAGTCAGATGTGCTACACCTGTATTCAGTCAGATGTGATACACCTGCATTCAGTCAGATGTGCTACACCTGCATTCAGTCAGATGTGCTACACCTGCATTCAGTCAGATGTGATACACCAACATTCAGTCAGATGTGCTACACCTGCATTCATCAGTCAGATGTGATACACCAACATTCAGTCAGATGTGATACACCAACATTCATCAGTCAGATGCGATACACCAACATTCAATCAGATGTGACACACCTGCATTCAGTCAAATGTGCTACACCAACATTCAGTCATATGTGATACACCCACATTCACTCAGATGTGCTGCACCAACATTCAGTCAGATGTGATACACCAACATTCACCAGTCAGATGTGATACACCAACATTCATCAGTCAGATGTGATACACCAACATTCATCAGTCAGATGTGATACACCAACATTCATTCAGATGTGATACACCAACATTCAGTCAGATGTGATACACCAACATTCACCAGTCAGATTTGATACACCAACATTCACCAGTCAGATGTGATGCACCAACATTCATCAGTCAGATGTGATACACCAACATTCAGTCAGATGTGCTACACCAACATTCATCAGTCAGATGCGATACACCAACATTCATTCAGATGTGCTACACCAACATTCAGTCAGATGTGATACACCAACATTCATCAGTCAGATGTGATACACCAACATTCAGTCAGATGTGATACACCAACATTCACCAGTCAGATGTGCTACACCAACATTCATTCAGATGTGATACACCAACATTCATCAGTCAGATGCGATACACCAACATTCAGTCAGATGTGATACACCAACATTCAGTCAGATGTGATACACCAACATTCATCAGTCAGATGTGATACACCAACATTCACCAGTCAGATGTGCTACACCAACATTCATTCAGATGTGATACACCAACATTCATCAGTCAGATGCGATACACCAACATTCAGTCAGATGTGATACACTGTGGCGGACACTAGGGGCTATGCCTCTCACCCAGCAGGACTGTGAGCTGGGGGCGGGGTTTACGTTCCCGGGCTCGCCGGGGCAGGGTTGTTCCTGCTGCAGTTGGTTTTTGGAGTTGAGGAATAAACATCAAACTCGCCTTGGTCTCATGTGTTTTTCCTCATTCCTGCCACATTGGTGACCCCGAATTGAACATGTTTGGAGCAGAAGATGTGTGTGAATCCACTTCGGCCACGCCGCCCCAACTCTCACAGCCGGCCATTCTCGCCACGGCTGTGAAGCTCCCAGAGTTCTGGCAGAGCGACCCGGCCTCGTGGTTCCAGCATGTCGAGGCGCTGTTCCACCTGCGTGGAATCTCCGCGGACGACTCCAGATACTATCTGGTCATCGCTGTGCTGGACCAGCAGTCCACACGCCGGGCCATGCAGCTGTTGCGCGCCCCTCCGCAACACGATAAATACGTCGCCCTCAAACATCTTCTGCTCCGGAGGTACAGCCTATCTGCCGCAGAGAGGGCAGATAGAATCCTTTCCCTATCCGGTTTGGGCGACGGGACGGTTGTGGATCTCATGGACAATATGCTGTCACTGCTAGGCTCAGACGAAGGTGGGTTCCTTTTCCCGCACGTTTTCTTGCGCCAGCTCCCGTCTCCTGTGCGCGCGGCTTTGGCTAACTCCCCGTGTCTGGCCGCTGGTGACTGCCGAGGTTTGGCTGAGGAGGCCGATCGGGTCCTGCTGGCTACCAGACGGTTCTCTGTGCAGAGTGTGGCATCGGAGCCTCTGCAGCCGACGTCGGAGGACGCGGACCTGGCAGTGGTGGCTGGAGTGACTGCCAGGAGACGGCGCGGGGGAGGCCTCTGTTTCTTCCACCAGCGGTTCGGCGGCAAGGCGAGGCGCTGCGTCCCTCCGTGCACGTTTGAGACGGCAGGAAACTCCAGGGCCAGCGCTCAGTAGCAGCTGTGGGCGCTGGCGGACGTAGTGAGCTGCTCTTCATTAAGGACACGATGTCAGGAAGACGGTTTCTGGTGGACTCAGGCTCGCAAAAGAGCCTACTCCCTCCTGCTAAGACAGACAGGTCGGCCGAAGGCGGCGGCCCACAGTTAAGTGCAGCTAACGGTTCGTCCATTGCGACGTTTGGCACAAGGGTGGTGACTGTTTGCTTCCACGGGCGCCATTTTGAGTGGGACTTTGTAGTGGCCTCCATTACTGTTCCTATTATCGGCGCGGATTTTCTGTGTGCTAATGGTCTGCTGGTTGATGTTGCAAACCGCCGTTTAATTGATGCTGTGTCTTTCGCCACTGTTCCGTGCGAGACAGGGGGAGCCGGGCCGTTAACACACGCTAACTTTTTAGCATCAGGGGATGTTTTTCAGCGTTTGCTGGCGGATTCTCCATCGGTGACTACGCCTGCCTTTTCCACCGCGGTTACTAAACACGGGGTAGAACATTTCATTCCCACTCTGGGACCTCCCGTTTTTGCGCGCGCGTGGCGCCTCGACGTGGTAAAATTGGCTACAGCCAAGGAGGAGTTCGCCATCATGGAGCGTCTGGGTATAGTGAGGCGTTCCAACAGCCCGTGGGCCTCGCCGCTTCACATGGTGCCCAAGGCGGATGGGTCGTGGCGGCCTTGCGGTGATTTTCGCCGCCTGAACAACGTCACCGCCAATGACCGCTATCCCATCCCACACATGCAGGACTTTTCCATACGCCTGGCAGGTACCACTATTTTCTCTAAGGTGGACCTGGTGCGCGGCTATCATCAGGTTCCCGTGCGCGCAGAGGACGTGCCCAAGACCGCAGTGATCACCCCGTTTGGGCTTTTTGAGTTCATGCGCATGCCTTTTGGCTTGAAGGGGGCAGCGCAAACCTTTCAGAGGCTGATGGACTCGGTGTTGCGTGACATTGATTTCGTGTTCGTTTATCTCGACGACATATTAGTGGCCAGTCTGTCAGCTGACGAGCACCTGGCGCACCTGAAACAGGTTTGCCGTCGTCTGGACGAACACGGCCTGATAGTCAACCCGGCCAAGTGTCAGTTTGGACTGCCGGTGATTGACTTCTTGGGTCACCGTATTTCGCCGCAAGGCACGGTCCCGTTGCCTTCTAAGGTGCAAGCGGTGGCGGAATTTCCCCGCCCGGTCTCTGTTAAGGCATTGCAGGAATTCTTGGGAATGGTGAATTTCTATAACCGTTTCCTCCCTCGCGCTGCCCACCTCCTTCAGCCACTTTACGAAGCCCTGCGGCTTAAGAAGGCTAACGACCCTGTCGACTGGACTCCCGAACAGGTCCAGGCCTTTGACGGAGCTAAGTGCGCCCTGGCTAACGCTGCCCTCCTCGCCCATCCCACACCCACGGCGTCCATAGCTTTAACAACCGATGCGTCTGACATAGCCGTGGGGGCTGTGGTTGAACAGCGTGTGGCGAATGCGTGGCAGCCACTCGCATTTTTTAGCTGCAAACTGCGAGATAGCGAGCGCAAGTACAGCGTTTTTGACCGGGAGTTGCTGGCACTGCACCTTGCAACCCGGCATTTCCGCTTCCTGCTGGAGGGTTGCTCCTTCACGGCTTATGTGGATCATAAGCCGCTGACTTTTGCCATGTCCAACGTGACTGAGCCGTGGTCTGCTCGTCAACAGCGCCACCTAGCGGCGATCTCCGAGTTCACAACGGACATTCAGCATGTGGCCGGGAAGTCCAACCCTGTTGCTGATTGTCTGTCGCGTGTGCTTGTTTGTCCTGTGCACCTCGGTGTGGATTTCTCCGCTATGGCTGCCGACCAGCCCAGTGACCCGGACGTCCTTGCCCTTAGGTCAACGCGTACCGGTCTCAAGCTAGAGGACGCTGTGATGCAGGAAGGCAGTCCTGCCCTCCTCTGCGATGTCTCCACCGGCCGTCCCCGCCCCGTTGTTCCAGTGGCCTGGCGCCGTCGAGTTTTCGATTCGATTCACTCCCTCTCGCACCCTGGAGTTCGGGCATCGGTGAAGTTGGTCGGTTCCAAGTTCGTCTGGCCTGGCCTCCGCAAGGACGTCAAGGAGTGGGCAGCTGCATGTGTAGCATGCCAGTGCGCTAAGGTCCACCAGCACACTAAATCGCCCCTCGAGCCGTTTCCGATCCCGGCCAGACGTTTCGACCACGTGCATGTGGACCTGGTGGGCCCTCTACCTTCTTCACAGGGTTTTACGCACCTGCTCACAATGGTAGATCGGACCACCAGGTGGCCAGAGGCTGTCCCTCTATCCTCCACAACATCCTCGGATGTTGCACGCGCTTTTCTTTCCTCCTGGGTCGCCCGTTTCGGCACTCCGTCAGATATCACCTCAGACAGGGGCCCCCAGTTCGTGTCAGAGCTCTGGTCGGCACTTGCGCGATCCTTGGGTGTGCGGGTACACCGCACTACCGCGTACCACCCTCAGGCTAACGGCTTGTGTGAACGTTTTCACCGGTCGCTCAAGGCAGCGCTGCGCTCTCGGATGGTAACTGGGTGGATCGTTTACCTTGGGTTATGCTCGGGTTGCGTTCGGCTCCTAAGGAGGACCTCGACGCATCACCCGCTGAGCTGGTGCTCGGTCAGCCACTCTGCGTCCCTGGGGAATTTTTGCCTGGGAGTTCCGCTCCTCGACCCCGTCCGGCCGTTTATCCTTTTTCGTCCGACAGCACTCGGGTTCCAGGCCCCGTTCACCACTGTTTTCCGCGGTCGTTCGTGCCTGCGGAGCTCATGTCGGCTCGTTTTGTTTTTGTACGGCATGATGCTCACCGCTCACCCCTCCAACCCCCATACGATGGCCCATTTCAGGTTCTTGAGACGGGTCCTAAGGGTTTTGTGCTAGATATGGGTGGGCGTAGGGAGCGTGTCACGCTTGATAGGCTTAAACCGGCGCACAGGGTGGCAGGCGAAGTTGTGTTTCCGGCCCAGGTTCCCCGTCGGGGTCGTCCTCCTTCCAGGACCCCGGCAGTGTCTTCACGGGTTCAGCGTTCTGCTTCTCAGCCGGCTTTGGACTGTGTTTCACCTACTGTTTCGGCTGAGGGACGGCGCAGCCGTTATGGCAGGCTGCTTAAGCCTCCGGTGAGACACTAAGTTTCTTTCCAGGAGTCCCTTCTGGGTGTTCGGGGGGGGGGGGCCTGTGTGGCGGACACTAGGGGCTATGCCTCTCACCCAGCAGGACTGTGAGCTGGGGGCGGGGTTTACGTTCCCGGGCTCGCCGGGGCAGGGTTGTTCGTGCTTTAGTTGGTTTTTGGAGTTGAGGAATAAACATCAAACTCGCCTTGGTCTCATGTGTTTTTCCTCATTCCTGCCACAACACCAACATTCATTTAGATGTGACACACCTGCATTCAGTCAAATGTGCTACACCAACATTCATCAGTCAGATGTGATACACCAACATTCATTCAGATGTGATACACCAACATTCATCAGTCAGATGCGATACACCAACATTCATCAGTCAGATGTGCTACACCAACATTCAGTCAGATGTGATACACCAACATTCACCAGTCAGATGTGCTACACCAACATTCATTCAGATGTGATACACCAACATTCATCAGTCAGATGTGATACACCAACATTCATCAGTCAGATGCGATACACCAACATTCATTCAGATGTGATACACCAACATTCATCAGTCAGATGCGATACACCAACATTCATCAGTCAGATGTGATACACCAACATTCAGTCAAATGTGATACACCAACATTCAGTGAGGTGAGAATTTAAGAGTCAAGATCAATTCGCCAGAAAACAAAGAAATTTGTGAAAATCTAAAATGTGCATTCAGCTCCCTTGGTAGAAACGAATTAAACCACCAAACTAAACTAAAATGTGACCAGGCCCAGAAACAATCACTGACTTGGCCTGCTCTTTAAATTTAAAACAGCTTAATGAAAATCAAATCCAAACTTAATACACAAAGGGCAATCACAGACTTAAATACGAGACGGAGAAAACCTGATGGTCCCCGACAGAGCAGAATGTAGAGAATGAGAGTCGAACTGAGGCTTAAATGCATTTTCTTGTTGAATGTCCCAAATATGAAACAGCCAAAGGACTCTTTTAGGACATTTGAGAACATCAATCATTCATTTCACCTCCTTTCAAACCCAGGAGAGAGAGAGAGAGAGAGAGAGAGAGAGAGAGAGAGAGAGAGAGAGAGAGAGAGAGAGAGAGTCAGTCCCTTTATTGAACCACTGCAAAGAAAAATCAGATCACTGTCACGTCATTACTTGAGGGCAAAAAGTAGTATCCCTAAAATACAACAGAACTTGTCAACCAATAACAAAAACCTTGTTTCTCTGACCAGAAGTTAAAAATCAGCTTTCCATCCTCTCCCACAGGGCATAACGCCCCCCCACCACCACCACCACCATGCCAACAGCCCAAATGTGGCTGAAGACCTGCATATTGTCCATCATCTTATAGTAAGCAAGTTCCACCCTCAGCCAGGCCTTCAGCAGTCCCTCCAGAACCTATACCGGCTCCACTCTGTCAGCACTCTGAGTCCAATCCCTGCATGTCAGCCAGGTGGCCGACTTGGCAGAACCAGATCAAAAGTTCACCATGTGTGTACAATCTTCTTTTTAGCACAATATTTCAAACCAAGAATAAACAAACCACAAGAAAAGAAAACCTCTCCAAGATCTTGAAACCACCTTTTTCAAAGTTCAAACATTGCTGACAGCCAAGGACACTGAAAAAATAAATGTACCAGGGTCTCAATCTGAGAACAGAAAATAAACTCCTCCCCCTGCTCTGGATCCAGGTGCGCTCTCTATCTGTTTGTAGCTACTGCCCCGTGTACCACCCTCCACTGGAGGTCTGCTGTCCACTTTTCAACAGGCAGTTTGTACATGGACTGCCAGCTGCCTTTCGGGGAAACATCTGGACCAAAAATCTCAGTCCACCTCAACTCCTTCATTCCTGCCAGAGAGCGCTGGTTCAAAACCTTAACACAGATTTGGTAGACTACTGTATTCCCTGCATCCTGAAACTTATCCAGGTGGGGAGTTGTGAAAGACAGCAACTGACCCTCCCCCTTCCTGCCACTCCGCCACAGCTGGGGTGATGGGCAGAGAGGGGAAAACTACACTCACACTCTTAATTCCACTGGTCTCACAGTGTACGGTTCTCTACAAATGTTCTCAGGGATTGTGGGACAGTACTGCAGACTTCCTCCACCACTCTGTTGATCAGCCTGATAGAGAAGTGGTTGCTTTGCTCTCTCAGGGTGTCCAGAGATGTTACCGTAATCTTCATCAGATGGCCAAGTTTGGTGCAGCCAGCTCTCTCAGATTGGCTCACACGCTAGCAGACTGCAGTATTTGAGTCTTTATGAGGTTGTTAAACAACAAAAGTTCTTCAAACAACCACATGCCAGGAGCCTCATTTGTGGCATGTGTGATCTTAAAAATCTTCCATGCCTGCAGTACAGAAATGTAAAAAGGGGTCAGTCCAGTAAGGTCTGCAGCCTCGGTTTTTAAGTGAAAAAGCTGCTTAACATAGCCCAATCACCCAGCTCTCCTCAGTAGCAATAGAGCTGTATCTAGCCAGCTTGGGCCACAATTGTGCAGTGGTCTTTGTGCACTCCAAAGTCTACATGAGGTTATATTGGACTGGAGGTTGATCAGTCCCTGCCCCCCTTCAGCGACAGGCAACTAGAGAGCTGCTGCCTGGACCCAGTACTGCCCAGACCAAATTAAGTCCAGGATGAACCTCTGAATGTCCTCTGTCATGCCTCTTGGTGGCGACAGAGCATTGAGCCTGTGCCAAAAGAATCGATGCCACCAAGCTATTGGCAACCAGAAGTCTTCCTCTATATGACAACTTGGGTAGCAACCATTTCCATTTAGACAACCGAACATACACTTTCACTTTCTCCTTAACTCCCTCCCAGTTCTTTGCTTGAAAGCTCTCAGTCCCCCAAAATACTCCCATCACTTTCAGTCCCTCCTTCCCCCACTCAAGTCCTCCAGGCAGGCTGGGTACTGCCTGAACCCTCCACTGTCCGATCAACAAGGCTTCACTTTGCCCAGTTCATCCGTGCAGATGAGGCCTTTTAATAAAGAGAAAGGGTATCCTGCAAACACTGAACATCCCCCTGGTTAGAGATAAAAATAGTAATATCGTCAGCATAAGCAGAAAGAGTAGAAGGATGGTCTAAATTGGGGAACCCAGGCAGTGAGAGACTACTGATCTGACTTCTCAACCTGCACAGAAAGGGCTCAAACTAAGCTATATAGTTGTCTTGAAATAGGGCAATCCTTTTTATCCCTTGCCATACAAGGATTGGCCTACTCAGCCCTGCCCCCATCTTCACCAAACATTGAGCACCATTTTACAATAAACCAACCCAAGCCAGAAACCGATCACCAATACCAAAATTGGTGATGGGTAATTGCAGAAAACAAGTAAAGGTGATCTACACTGTCAAAATCTTTCTCCTGGTCCAAAGAGACAACATCAAAATTAACATTGTAAAACATACACACATAAACAAAATCTTGCATACGGAAAATATTGTCCATGATTGTTCTGTCAGGTACACAATAGGTTTGATCTGTATGTACAATTGTTTCCAGGATGTTCTTAAGTCTGTTGGATAAGGCTCTAGAAAGCACCTTATAGTCTGTATAAAGGAGGAAAACTGGCCTCCAATTCTTAAGTAATGCCAGGTCCCCTTTTTGGGGCAGCAGGGAAAGCACTGCTTGCTGACAGGAGACAGGAAGAGATCCTGTTCTCAAACACTCCAACAAAACACCATGTAAATCAGGTCCAAGGGTATTCCAGAACTGCTTAGAAAAGTCAGTGGAGAGACCACCAATCCATGGTGCCTGTCCTGACGCCATTTGGTTGACAGCAACTATCAACTCCTCCAGAGTCAGCTCACAGACCAGGCTAGATCCTGTCTAGTCTGGCTGCACTCACCCTGTTATTGCTGACCTTCACTCATGTGTTTTGTCTGGATTTTGGATGTTTGACCCTCCATGTGTCTAACAGATCTAAGTGTGTGATGATACTTTTAAGGCTCTGAGAGGACTGTGGGTGGGGTTCCTTACTTGTCATGGCCACAGCAAAGTCTGGAGTGCAGTTGAAAACCCCACCAATGATAAATTGATCCTGCTTGTAATTCCTCAGCTAGTTTTCTTCAGCAGGGTAAAAAAAACAAACAAAACCTATTCTTTCTGTTCCTTGATTTGGGCCCTATATTCTAACAAAGCAGAACACAGAGCTATCTATTTCTGCCCTGACAAACAACAGCCCACCCTTCACCACTTCACTAGAGGATAAACAGCTACCCCTGCACTAAGGTTATTGCCATAGTTAAGGGCATACGAACCCTCCCACCACAAGCCCCAATCTATCTCATCTGTTGGATTAGTATGTGTCTCTTGCAGAAGTAACACATCAATCCTGTTTTGAGTAGCGACTTAAGAGATTAATGCCCTTTTGTACCTGTCTCTCCCGCCATTAATATTCAAAGCCCTATTATGAGGCTCCGCATAGAGAGATCAGAGAATAGAAGCAGACAGGATGAGACAGAACAGTAAAAGGAAGAAAACACCGTGTGATGCATGATCGTGTTCACCGTGTGACGCGCGATCAGTTTTACCTTCTGTTACTTTTCTCAGAGATATAATATGCTTTTTGAGGCGAATGCATTTTTTCTCCTCTAAAAGGTCAAAACTGATCTGTTTCTTTAGTATGCCAACAGATCTGATGAACTTGTCAGTGTCGCTGAAGTAATCATTCACTTTATTTATTTCCTCTAAAGACTAGAGATCTGTGCTCCTGTTAGAAGTTTCACCAACAGACACCATAAGTGACTCAGAGTCATACTCCACGTCTTCTCCTTCACATGACGCCTGGCTGTTCAACACGCCCTGTCCTTCATGGGTGATCGCAGTGTGCTCTCTGCCTACAGAACTCATGGCAGCAGCTTCCTCAAAATTTTCTGCAGACTGAGTGTACTTCAGTGCCTGCAGACTGGGAGCTCCTCAGACTCTGTCTGTCCCGATCGAAATCATTACTCTCGGAAGGTGAACCAGTGGGAACGGCTGCCATGTCCGCAACACTGTGTTCCGCCACCATACTCCCCGCCACAGGTCCGCTATCCGCCAGGGGGACTTCCCCCCACCTTGGCGGAGTGATCCGTCTCGTGCTGTTTATGCGGACATGCACAGCGTTTGTGTCCCACATCTCCACACTCGAAAAATTTCAACTGTCCTGAGCTGGCACACACCACGTAAGAGCGGTCACCGTGCTCTACTCTGAAAGATACCTCCAGTGTTCGTGTAGGCGAGTCCAGGAACATAAACACCGTGGCCTCAGACTGCACCTGCTTCAGTTTTAGGATCTTCACATCCCAAACTCGCTGTTTTAAATCCACTGGCAAATTTACCAAACCTACGGAGCTCGTTCTCTAACACCTCATTAGGTATGAACGGTGGAATCTGGATATGGTGATCCACGTGGATGGAATGGACAGCAAGGAGATCTGCACGGTGATGTCCCTGATAGACACACCACTCTCTATCAATAGGTTAACATGAGGCTCGTCTGTCAAGAACACAACCACTGCTTTGTTCGTTCTTGATGCAAAACATATCTTCTCATGTCCTACCTGCTCACCGACAGCCACCGGACCCTCGCCATGGTGATGTTACTGTCCGGCAGGACCATCCTCACTCCCTGCCGGATAGACGGAGGTGGCGTCGAAATCCACCCGACAAAACCACTGAACACTCAGCCAACACCCGGTAAAAAGTATCGAGGAAGCTGACCTGACCACGCACATGGGACAGGTGAAGAATACGGCGCAAGTCCGAAAAAAAGACAGCAAACAATTCAAACTCAGCGCCAATCTCACATTCACCTCCCTCACTCATGCTCACACTCCCAGCATGCAGTGCAGAGAGAGCGACAGAGACAGAGAGAGACAGACAGACAGACAGAGAGACAGAGAGAGAGAGAGAGAGAGACAGAGAGACAGACAGACAGAGAGAGACAGAGAGAGAGACAGAGAGACAGACAGACAGAGAGAGAGAGAGAGAGCGAGAGACAAAGAGACAGACAGACAGAGAGAGAGACAGAGAGAGAGACAGAGAGACACAGAGCGAGAGACAGAGAGAGAGAGACAGAGAGAGACAGAGAGACAGACAGACAGAGAGAGAGACAGAGAGAGCGAGAGACAGAGACAGACAGACAGAGCGAGACAGAGAGAGAGACACAGAGCTAGAGCGAGACAGAGTGAGAGAGACAGAGAGAGAACGAGAGACAGAGAGAGAGCGAGACAGAGAGTGAGAGACAGAGAGAGAGCGAGACAGAGAGACAGACAGACAGAGAGAGAGACACAGAGTGAGAGACAGAGAGAGAGAGAGAGACACAGAGAGAGAGCGAGACAGAGAGAGAGAGAGAGAGACAGAGAGAGAGCGAGAGACAGAGAGACAGAGAGAGAGCGAGACAGAGTGAGAGAGACAGAGAGACAAAGTGAGAGAGACAGAGAGAGAGTGAGACAGAGAGACAGACAGACAGAGAGAGAGACAAAGAGAGAGAGAGACAGAGACAGAGAGACAGACAGACAGAGAGAGAGACAGAGACAGAGAGACAGACAGACAGAGAGAGAGACAGAGAGAGAGCGAGAGACAGAGAGCGAGAGACAGAGACAGAGAGCGAGAGAGAGAGGTTGGTTGGTTGGTTGGAATTCAAAGGAATTATCTAGAGACAAGGTATTGTTGATTCATGTCATGACATCAGACACACACTAAAAGATACACAGGCACCTGCACACAACGACAAACACACACACACACACAGAATCAAACACAACGTTGTTAAGAGCTGGCTGAATGGATAGAAGAGCGCACGCCTGTGTGCATGTGCGTTCGTGTGTGTGTGTGCATGTGTGTGTGTGTGTGCATGTGTGTGTGTGTCTCTCCTCTCTGTAACAATTAGAGCCAAGCTGGATTCCGTAAAAGGCATTGACTTCAGACACAACAGAGACACACAACAGAGAATAAAGAAAGTCTGTTAATGACAGGAACATGGTTCTCCTGACCTATCACACACACACACACACACACACACACACACACACACACACACACACAAAGCCCAGAGGAGGAGGTTAATTTGTGTCATGATGATTGGCAGGGGAGCAGACTACCTGTCACGTGAACGATGACACGCCGTCAGGTTTTTGTTTTTTTCAGCCGTTTAAACTCCGGCGTGATCAACAACCTCATCAGAGTTTGTTTGCGGCTCTTTCTCCTTCAGAAAGTTCGTTGTAAAAAAGGAAAAAATCAATTAGTGAGACCGCTGATCAAAGAGTTTGAGTGACAGCTGGAGACAAATTAATCCGGGTCCTGTGGGACCGACGGCGGAGAGCGGAACAGCCGCTCCGCCTGTCTGCCGCCAGCTACCCGCCAGCTACCCGCTAGCCCGCTAACCGCCAGGTACCCCACCCAGAGGAGGCGAGGAGGAGGGACGGATGGATGGGAATGATGCGAATGAGTGAGAGACGGACAGAATCAAAGAGGAGGAGGAGTGGAAACGAAAGAGAGACGGAGAAAGGGGAGGAGAGGAAAGCGAACAGGTAAGATATGAGAGGTCAAGGGGCAAAAAGATGAGAGAGAAAAGAGACAGAACAAGGACAGAGACAGGGAGAAAGACTGAAAGACAGGAAGGTAGTTAGAAAGACAGTAAGAGACAGACAGTAATAGACAGACAGTGAGAGACAGGCAGGGAGAGACAGACAGGAAGAAACAGGCAGGAAGAGACAGGCAGGAAGAGACAGGCAGGAAGAAACAGGCAGGAAGAGACAGGCAGGGAGAGACAGACAGGAAGAGACAGGCAGGAAGAGACAGGCAGGGAGAGACAGACAGGAAGAGACAGGCAGGAAGAAACAGGCAGGAAGAGACAGGCAGGGAGAGACAGACAGGCAGGGAGAGACAGACAGGAAGAGACAGACAGTAAGAGACAGGCAGGGAGAGACAGACAGGAAGAGACAGGCAGGAAGAGACAGACAGGAAGAGACAGACAGTAAGAGACAGGCAGGAAGAGACAGACAGGAAGAGACAGACAGTAAGAGAGACAGTAAGAGACAGGCAGGAAGAGACAGGCAGGGAGAGACAGACAGTAAGAGACAGGCAGGAAGAGACAGGCAGGGAGAGACAGACAGTAAGAGACAGGCAGGAAGCGAGACAGAAAGAGACAGGGAGAGACAGACAGGGTGTGTAGGTGTGTGGTGACAGGGTTGTGTAGGTGTGTGGTGATGGGGGTGTGTAGGTGTGTGGTGACAGGGGTGTGTAGGTGTGTGGTGAGGGGGGTGTGTAGGTGTGTGGTGAGGGGGGTGTGTAGGTGTGTGGTGATGGGGGTGTGTAGGTGTGTGGTGACGGGGGTGTGTAGGTGTGTGGTGAGGGGGGTGTGTAGGTGTGTGGTGAGGGGGGTGTGTAGGTGTGTGGTGATGGGGGTGTGTAGGTGTGTGGTGATGGGGGTGTGTAGGTGTGTGGTGAGGGGGGTGTGTAGGTGTTTGGTGACGGGGGTGTGTAGGTGTGTGGTGATGGGGGTGTGTAGGTGTGTGGTGAGGGGGGTGTGTAGGTGTTTGGTGACGGGGGTGTGTAGGTGTGTGGTGAGGGGGGTGTGTAGGTGTGGTGACGGGGGTGTGTAGGTGTGTGGCGACGGGTGTGTGTGTGTGTGTGTGTGAGGTTATTACTGTATTTGTGTTTGTGTGTTTGTTGTGTTTGTATAGTTATGCTACTGGGTTTGTGTGCATCCGTTTGACTTTGTGAATATGTATGTGAATAAGTGTGTGTGTGTGTGTGTGTGTGTGTGTGTGTGTGTGTGTGTGTGTGTGTGTGTGTGTGTGTGTGTGTGTGTGTGTGTGATTGCTGGCTCTGGGTCAAGGCCAGCCCTCAGGCCTGAGGCTATATGGTGATTGGCCGGGCCAGCTTCCCAGAGGTGGTGACCACAAACTGACGGGGTCTCTATGCAAGTGTGCATACGTGTGTGTGTGTGTGTGTGTGTGTTTACACATGCTTGTGTGTGTGTGTGCATACGTGTTTGTGTGTGTGTGTACATTTATATGTGTGCACAGGCGCGGATAAGTGTGTGTGTGCGTATGTGGGAGACGTAGAAGGAGGAGTAGATGATATGATTAAAAGATGACAACAGAGTAGAAAGTAAGACAGATAGAGAGAGACAGAGTGAGAGAGATAGAAACAGACAGAGTGAGAGAGATAGAGTGAGAGACAGACAGAGTGAGAGAGACAGAGTGAGAGAGATAGAGTGAAAGAGATAGAAACAGACAGAGTGAGAGAGACAGAGTGAGAGAGATAGAGTGAGAGAGATAGAAACAGACAGAGTGAGAGAGATAGAGAGACAGAGTGGGAGCGATAGAGTGAGAGATAGAGACAGACAGAGTGAGAGAGATAGAGAGACAGAGTGAGAGAGATAGAGACAGACAGAGTGAGAGAGATAGAGACAGAGTGAGAGAGACAGAGTGAGAGGTAGAGACAGACAGAGTGAGAGAGAGAGTGAGAGACAGAGAGACAGAGTGGGAGAGACAGAGTGAGAGACAGAGAGACAGAGTGAGAGAGATAGAGACAGAGTGAGAGAGACAGAGTGGGAGAGGTAGAGACAGACAGAGTGAGAGAGACAGAGAGACAGAGTGAGAGAGATAGAGACGGAGTGAGAGAGACAGAGTGAGATAGGTAGAGACAGACAGAGTGAGAGAGACAGAGAGAGAGATAGACAGACAGAGTGAGAGAGACAGAGTGAGAGAGGTAGAGACAGAGTGAGACAGACAGAGTGAGAGAGGTAGAGACAGACAGAGTGAGAGAGACAGAGTGAGAGAGATAGAGACGGAGTGAGAGTGAGAGAGGTAGAGACAGACAGAGTGAGAGAGACAGAGTGAGAGAAGTAGAGACAGACAGAGTGAGAGAGGTAGAGACGGAGTGAGAGAGAGAGTGAGAGAGGTAGAGACAGACAGAGTGAGAGAGACAGAGAGAGAGAGATAGAGACAGACAGAGTGAGAGAGACAGAGAGAGAGACAGAGAGAGAGAGACAGAGTGAGAGAGACAGAGAGACAGAGTGAGAGAGACAGAGTGAGAGAAGTAGAGACAGACAGAGTGAGAGAGACAGAGAGAGAGACAGAGAGAGAGAGATAGAGACAGACAGAGTGAGAGAGACAGAGTGAGAGAGATTGAAAGACCTCATCAACAGGCTGGCAATCAAAGCAGCAGACTCTTTCCCTAACTCTAGAATAACGGTCTCCACCCTTCTTCCCCAGAAAGACGACCACCCAGCAACAATGCAGAGAGTAAAAGCCGACCTCCCCAGAGGCTGTGCCCCTCCCGTACCTCGTGTTCCTCTGGCCCACCACTCCAACATCTCAGCTCAGCCAGCACCTGTATGACCACTGCCATTTAAGCAAGATGGCAGTGAGGAAGTTTGCAAAAACACTCAGGGATACAGCACTAGGGAGACAGCTCCCCACAACGGATGGACACCTTACCCCCCTGCCACGGCCCCACCCCAGGTACAACCATCCAGACAGAGAGCGGCATCAGCACCATGACGACAGACCAACCAAGCCACAAAAACCAGTCCACCATTCATCAGGATCAACCCATCAACCACAGCACTCAGCACCTAAGCCAAAAAGAGCCAACAAGCCTGACAGCCAGTACAGGCCTCAACCTCCACCCACCAGGACCAGCAAACCACACCTCCCACCCCGCTCCAGGACTTCCCTCCCCCAGGCAATCACGCCTCCCCCCCCTCACCCCCCCCAGGACCTGCCCACCACCGACCCCACCCCCCCGCCAGTCCAGACCACTGGCCCCCAATACCTGCCCATCACCGCCCCCACCTGCCCGCAAGACCAGACCGCTACCCTCCATACAAAACGGCTCACTTCCCCTCCTCCCCATGGCCGGACCACCACGTCCAGCCAACAACTGGGCCAACTGCAGCACAGCCTAGCAAAGAGCCCCCCAAGCCAGAGCACAGCTATGCAGAGGCGCTGAAGGGACAGGAGCCACCTCAAGTGGATGACATTAGACAGCTGCTCAAGTACATCTGCTCTAAATTCATTTAAACTGTCAAAAAAAAAAAAGATTGACGGAACGAATCAACACCTTAGCCCCAGACCCTCAGTACTTAGCATCTCAGCCAAAAAAGAGCCAGCCCACAAACCTGCCACATCCAGTGTAGGCTGCAACCCCCCCCCACCAAGATCAGCCCATCTGCTTCCACCCCCCTTCCAGGACCAGACTTCCCACCCCCAGCCCAACACGCGCCCCCCCCCAGGACCAGACCTCCCACCCCCAGCACCAGTCCACACACTCTCCTAACTAGATCACCAAACCCCACCCCCCCAAACAGATCACCTAACTAGATCACCAAGCCCATCACCGCCCCCACACCCCCTCCCACCCAGACCTCTGGCCCCTTGGACCTCACCATCACCTCACCTCACCTCCAGCCAGTAACTGAACCCACTGCAGCTGAGCCCGCAGCACAGCCATGCAGAGGCGCTGAGAGGACAGGATCACCTCAGATGGGTGAGATCAGGCGAATGCCTCAGTACATCTGCTCTGAATGTATTTAAGTCTGTTAACCAAAAAAAAAAAAAGATTGATTGACATATATATTGACAATGTTTTGTAACGATTCTATGTTTTGAAAGGTTTATCTCATTGTGAACATTAATTGTTATTATTTGTTACGATGGCCTGCCTTTCAATTAGTACTTGGAATATCCAAGGCCTGAGTTCATCAGCTTTTGGTCTGAAATGTAGAAATAGAGAATTTCAGGAGAACATCAGAGATATTGACATTATGATATTAATGGAGACATGGAGTAAAGACAACAAAATCACTCACTGTCCCCCAGACTATAAAGAAATAATTATATCGTCACAAAAACTCAGCACAGTACAGCAGGGTAGAAACTCAGGAGGTTTGTTAATGTGGTACAAATCAAAATTACACACACACATCAGTGTCATGAAAAAAGGAAAATATCAAATCTGGCTAAAAATGAGAAAAGAAATCTTCAACTCACAAAAAGATCTCTTCCTCTGTGCAATGTACATATCCCCCCTCATGAATCTCCCTATTACACTGAAGATACATTTACACTGTTAGAGACAGAAACAAGCCATTTTCAGGCTCAGGGAAATGTTCTTGTCTGTGGAGATCTAAACGCATGGACAGACACCCAGACTGACTTTGTATGTTCAGATGGCCATAACTACATTTGTAACTGACTTGATAAAGCCAATAAGTTTGTTTACTCCCACAGAAGCAACTGTGATCCAGCTACAAACAGACATGGAAAAGAACTCTTGATGCTCTGTCCCAGTCTGGGTCTGTATATCGTCAACGGTAGGATAAGAGGAGACACTCTTGGAAGACACACATTTTGCTCACCTCTTGGAAATAGCACAGTAGATTATGTAATAACCGATATAGACCCCTTGTCAATTAGAGCATTCACTGTCAAACCACTAACCCCCCTTTCTGATCACAGCCAAATCCCTGTGTTCATCAAAAAGACAGAAATCAACACTATCAAATCAGAACCCAGTAAGCTGCTGCACATAAAGAAACCATACAGATGGGCTGAAAATAGTACAGAGGAATTCAAGAAAGCCACTGACAATCACGAAATCCAAAATCTTTTAGCTATCTTCCTAGATACCTCTTATATCATCAGTAAAGAAGGTGTCAATCAGGCCGTGGAAAAAGTTAACAACATATTTGAAAAAACAGCAGAAAAAAGCAGGATTAAAAAGATCAAGATCAAACCTAAAATTAAGAAAGAAGATACCTGGTTTGATGCAGAATGTCAATCAATAAGGAAATAACTTCGCAAGTTATCCAATCAGAAACACAGAGATCCAAATAATACATCAATTAGACTTCTATATTGCGAGACACTAAGACTATATAAACGCACACTGAGATCTAAGAAAGCTCAGTACACCTGTAAGCAACTGACAGTGATTAAGGAGTAATTAAACACCAATACATTTTGGGACAATTGGAATCGCTTCAAAAAAAACACATCATGAAGAATTAGTGATACAAGATGAAGATATCTGGACAAACCATTTCAAAACTCTATTTAAGAAAGTCCAATCAGATCAAAACAAGGACCAATGTAACATAATAAGCAAACTAGAAAAATTAGAACTGTCAATCAAGGAATATCAAAACCCACTCGACTCCCCCATCACTGAGCTGGAACTTTTAGACCAAATTGGCAAACTGAAAACCAAAAAAGCATGTGGACCTGATGGCATTCTAAATAAAATGCTAACATCTATGAATGAAAAGTCTCAATGTGCTACACTTAAGTTATTCAACCTAGTTCTGAGTGTGGGTTATTCCCCTGATATCTGGAATCACGGATTAATCACACCAATTTTCAAAAGTGGAGATAAATTTGACCCCAACAACTACCGAGGCATCTGTGTGAACAGTAACCTGGGGAAGGTATTCTGTAGTATCATTAACTCGCGGCTAATAAACTTCCTTATGAAACACAATGTCTTGAGTAAAAGCCAGATTGGATTCTTACCAAACTACCGCACTACTGATCATATTTACACCCTACACACCCTAATTGAAAAACATACTCAAAATAAAAACAAATTATTCTCTTGTTTTATCGACTTCAAAAAAGCATTTGATTCTATTTGGCATTACGGATTGTTCTACAAATTAATGGAAAGCGGTATAGGGGGGAAAACATGATATTATAAAATCACTGTACTCGGGAGCTAAGTGTGGAATCAAAATAGGATCCAAAAGAACTCACTATATCCCTCAGGAGTGCGGAGTGAGATAGGGCTGCCCTTTAAGCCCATCTCTGTTTAACTTGTATATCAATGAGTTAGCAACTATGCTGGAAAACTCACCAGCAACTGGACTCACTCTGCAAGACAGTAAGGTCAAATTCCTGCTCTATGTGGATGACCTGGTCCTTCTTTCACCATCGGAGGAAGGACCTGCTCTATGCGGATGACCTGGTCCTTCTTTCACCATCAGAGGAAGGACTCCAGACTCAATTAGACCTTCTTCAAAAGTTTTGTCAGACCCGGGCCCTGGCAGTTAACATGAGTAAAACTAAAATAAAGATATTTCAGAAAAGATCCAGATACCAGCGAAGACAGCACATATTTAGATTAGGACCAAATGAAATTGACCACACATTTAATTATACCTACCTAGGCCTTAGAATCAATTCTAGAGGAACTTTCAACAGGGCAGTGAATGAACTAAGAGACAAGGCATGCAGGGCTCTACTTACCACAAAAAGACAAATCCCTTTCGAAATTCCAGTTAGAATCTGGTTAAAAATATTTGAATCAGTCATAGAACCAATTGCCCTTTATGGCAGTGAAGTATGGGGTCCATTTGCTAGTCAAGAACTAGATAAATGGGAAAAACATCCAATTGAGACCCTGCATGTTGAATTCTGTAAAAACATTCTTAAAGTCCATCGGCACACCACAAACAAGGCATGCAGGGCAGAACGAGGCCAATATCCTCTTCTGATTAAAATTCAAAAAAGAGCAATTCAAATTCTGGAAACATCTAACATTCAGTCTTTCCATTATAAAGCCTTGCAATACCAAGAGTTTGAGCAAAGATAAGAACTCTCCTACCAACCTGGTCTTCAGCCACCCTGTTCCACTAACACATACTAACACTTTAGAGGCACAAGACCAGGTCCAAACTACACAACATATTCGGCTTCAACAAATTCCCTCAAACCTAAAAGACAATTATTATGAATATTGGCAATCTAAAACAAAAGCCCAAAGCAAGATGCAATGCTATTTCACCCTAGACAGAGAGGACACATTAGCAGATTACCTCATTCAAATAAAAGAAACACATTTGAGAAATATACTGACGAATTACAGACTCAGTGAGCATCGCCATAGAAATAGACTCAGTGAGCGTTGCCTAGCAATGGAAACAGTCAGACATAAAAAGACCCGGATGCCAAAAGACGAACATTTCTGTCAACAGTGTGAAGACAATGTTGTCGAGACAGAGCTGCACTTTTTAGCTGAATGCAAGACATTCCGGGAAATCTGCCATTACTACTTTCAGAAATTTGATGAGAGACACCCCAAATTCATGGCCCTGCCAAACCCCCGAAAACTGCCCTACATACCAGGTGAACACAGAGACAGCTGTACTGTGGCTGCACAGTATGTTCTAGCCTGCCACCGTCTGAGGGACAGTGAGTGATACCCCGTACTCCTTCCCAACGGGGAGGACCGGGACAACACTCGGACCCACACACACACACACACCCGTGTACACACACACACACACACACAGCCCCCCCAAACACACACACACAAACACACACAAACACACACACACACACACACAAACACACACACACACACACACACACACACACATGCAGAGACTGACAAATTCACACACAATCACCCACACAGGATCTTGTTGCCATGACGTAGCTGTGTGAGTTGTTGTATTGCATGTGTTGATGTGTATGTGTTGTGTGTTGGTGCACTCTTATTGTCCTTTATGTGAAAATGCTTTGCAATACAAATGTATATTTGTCATGCTAATAAAAGCACATTTGAATTTGAATTTGAATGGAGGAGTGTGAGGTGGAGAGAGAGAGGAGTGAATGGAGGAGTGTGAAGTGGAGAGAGAGAGGAGTGAATGGAGGAGTGTGAGGTGGAGAAAGAGAGGAGTGAATGGAGGAGTGTGAGGTGGAGAAAGAGAGGAGTGAATGGAGGAGTGTGAGGTAGGGAGACAGAGAGGAGTGAGAGGTGGGGAGAGAGAGGAGTGATTGGAGGAGTGTGAGGTGGGGAGGGAGAGAGACAGAGAGAGGAGTGACAGATGAAGGGACAGTGAGTGGGTTATGAGAAGCTTATGAGCGTTATGAGTGAGCGGCTGAGAGGACAGTAGAGATGGTAGTCATGCGTTGAGATGGCAATATAGCTAAATGCTTCATGCTCCAGTACACCCAGGCTCGCTGGCTCCTCCCTCTCTCTCTCTCTCTCTCTCTCTCTCTCTCTCTGTCTGTCTGTGTGTCTCTCTCTCTCTCTCAATTCAATTCAGTGATGCTTTATTGGCATGACTGCATTAATTACAATGTTGCCAAAGCAAAACAGGTCAACAGACTAAACAAAAAACAAAACAAAAAAAGGAACAGGTAGATCTGGTAGAAACATAGAAGAGTATCTGAACAGCAACTGACAGTAACTGACAGTGTTTTGGTCACTCACTGACCTTTAGGCTGTGGCATTCTGACACATTGTGCAGCAAGGTGTGACCTTTGACCCTCTCCTAAAATAAGTGGCCATTGCTCTTTCTCATCCAGCAGTAGAACATTTGGAATCTGGTTTTCAAAGTTCTGGTATTTTTCTCGTATGTTCTGGAATGTCTCACAATTTAGCAGGAAGTGCATCTCTGTCTCCACCTCACCTGCCATACCACATATTCTTTGCTCTTTTGGTAGCCAAGATGTTTTGTGTGTCTGCCCTTTGCAGTGGCTAGACTGTGGTCAGTGAGCCTCTACTTGGTAAGGATGTGTCTCTGCTGACTGTCTCTGTCTCTGTGTCTGTCTCTGTCTCTGTCTGTGTGTCTCTCTCTGTCTCTGTCTCTCTGTCTGTCTCTCCTCATGTTTTCACCTCTCCCTGCTCTCTCTGTATGACACACACACATACACGCATACAAAAAAAGATTCACACACACACACACACACACAAACAGACTAACACACACACATACACAAACAGACTAACACACACAAACACACACACACACACAAACACACAGAAACAGACTATCACACATACACACAAACATACAAAAACAGACTAACACAGACACACACAGACACACACAGTCCTCCATCTACCCCTGGTAACATTTTAAATTGTACAAATCCTTTGATTTGGATTACAACGCTTGTGTGTATTTGTGCTGCACGGCAACATGCGCGGTGCGCATGTTGCCGTAGCTCGCTAGCCACGGGCTAGCGAGTCTACTTATCCGTGGTTGTCACATAATACACAACGCTGGCTAATCTGGGTCGTTGTTATGTGATTGTGTTCTCAGGTGAAGACCGCTGCTTTAGAGCTCTTCATGAAACAAGTTGTGTCACCTCCCAATTCAACTAGTTTGTAATTAGCTCAGTTACTTCCCATGTAAACTGATTGAAGACATCCTAAAACAAACTTAAGTAAAAAGAATATGCATATGAATATGTGAATATAACTTGTTTTTAGTTGTGTAAAGTGGTGTTTGTATTTTTATCAATCTAATTCATCAATGTCGCATGTAGGACACTATAGTACACATGTAAGACAGTATAATACAGTATAGTACACATGTAGGACAGTATAATACTGTATAGTACACATGTAAGACAGTATAATACAGTATAGTACACATGTAGGACAGTATAGTACACATGTAGGAAAGTATAGTACACATCTAGGACAGTATAGTACACATGTAGGACAGTATGGTACACATGTAGGACAGTATAGTACACAGCTGGGCCGCTAACGGAGGCTAACTATTACGTATAACTATTAGTTCTGTCTGTGAAAGTTTACCAGCTGGATGCCCGACATGAGTTCACCAAGACACTCAAGACAACACATATGATAAATATGTGGTGCAGTCTGTCTGGGTGGTGGGTGGTTTTTAACCTGGTCTGATAAATTGGGACATTCTGAATACACGGAGCGAGGATCAGCCTGATTCCCTCGTTAACTCCTGTTTCACTCCAGTCCACCGGATTAGCATGTCAGTAATTGGCTCTGTAGTGATTTAAATAGAAGCATTTCCCAGCTTATTGTGACATTTTGATTCACGCTGGCTGTGAGGGAAAATAAATAAAAACATTTAGAAAAAAAACACACAAAAAAAAGCTTTTTAGATCAACTGGGGTGCTTAACTAATTACCAACATATATCACCCGCTGCCTCCAAGAAGCTAATTACACTGAATTGGAAATTATTTACTTTGTTCAACAAGCTCTTTCCATGTGGGTTTAGAGGCGGTGTCTGAGCCTTTCTCAGGACGGGGAGGATGATGGCATGATGAAGTGATGGAGGACAGAGTGGTGGAGTGATGGAGTGATAAAGTGATGGAGTGATGGAATGATGGAGGATGGAGGATGGAGTGGTGGAGTGATAAAGTGATGGAGTGATGAGTGATAGAGTGACAGAGTGGTGGAGGTTAGAGTGACAGAGTGATGGAGGATGGAGTGATAGAGTGATGGAGTGGTGGAGTGATGGACGACGGAGTGGTGGAGTGATGGCGTGATGGAGTGATAAAGTGGAGTGGTGGAGTGATGATGGCGTGACAGAGTGGTGGAGTGATGGAGGACGGAGTGGTGGAGTGATAAAGTGGAGTGGTGGAGTGATAGAGTGGTGGAGTGATGATGGTGTGACAGAGTGGTGGAGTGATGGAGGACGGAGTGGTAGAGTGATAAAGTGGAGTGGTGGAGTGTTGATGGTGTGACAGAGTGGTGGAGCGATGGAGGACGGAGCGGTGGAGTGATGGCGTGATGGAGTGATAAAGTGGAGTGGTGGAGTGGTGGAGTGATAGAGTGGTGGAGTGATGATGGCGTGAGAGAGTGGTGGAGTGATGGAGGACGGAGTGGTGGGGTGGTGGAGTGATGGCATGATAGAGTGGTGGAGTGGTGGAGTGATGATGGCGTGACAGAGTGGTGGAGTGATGGAGGACGGAGTGGTGGAGTGATGGCATGATGGAGTGATAAGGTGGAGTGGTGGAGTGACAGAGTGGTGGAGTGATGATGGCGTGACAGAGTGGTGGAGTGATGACGTGATAAAGTGGAGTGGTGGAGTGATAGAGTGGTGGAGTGATAGAGTGGTGGAGTGATGGTGTGATGGAGTGATAAAGTGGAGTGGTGGAGTGATAGAGTGGTGGAGTGATAGAGTGGTGGAGTGATGGTGTGATGGAGTGATAAAGTGGAGTGGTGGAGTGATAGAGTGGTAGAGTGATGGCGTGATGGAGTGATAAAGTAGAGTGGTGGAGTGATAGAGTGGTGGAGTGATGATGGTGTGACAGTGGTGGAGTGAAGGAGGACGGAGTGGTGGAGTGATGGCGTGATGGAGTGATAAAGGAGTGGTGGAGTGATAGAGTGGTGGAGTGATGGTGTGATGGAGTGATAAAGTGGAGTGGTGGAGTGATAGAGTGGTGGAGTGATGATGGCGTGACAGAGTGGTGGAGTGATGGAGGACGGAGTGGTGGAGTGATGGCGTGATGGAGTGATAAAGTGGAGTGGTGGAGTGATGATGGCGTGACAGAGTGGTGAAGTGATGGAGGACGGAGTGATAAAGTGGAGTGGTGGAGTGATGGCGTGATGGAGTGATAAAGTGGAGTGATGGCGTGATGGAGTGATAAAGTGAAGTGGTGGAGTGATGGAGGACGGAGTGGTGGAGTGATGGCGTGATGGAGTGACAAAGTGAAGTGGTGGAGTGATGGAGGACGGAGTGGTGGAGTGATGGCGTGATGGAGTGATAAAGTGGAGTGATGGCGTGATGGAGTGATAAAGCGGAGTGGTGGAGTGATGGTGTGAAGGAGTGATAAAGTGGAGTCATGGCGTGATGGAGTGATAAAGTGGAGTGGTGGAGTGATGGAGGACGGAGTGGTGGAGAGAGGCGGTGTTGCTGTGTGTACAGGGCATGTAAGCTAACAACAGTGAGCTGGTCGTGAGTGGAGCGGAGAGTCGGAGTAAAGAGATTAGAGAAGGACGTCAGACAGATAAGTGGGTTAGTGAGGACATCAGCTGTAATGGATGAACGCCCTTCACAGGAGTCTGGTTATGAGAGGATAACAACTACTTCATACCAAACATACAAATGCACAAGCGTATAAGTACAAGTACTTGTATGAAGGACTGAAATATACTGAAATATAAATATTCCTGAAATACACCTGTCCAGGGTGTCTCGTCCCCTGCCGCCCTACGACTGCTGGGGTAGGCTCCAGCATCCCTGCAACTCTGAGTAAGGATAAGCAGCTCAGATAATGGATGGATGGATGGATGGATGGATGGATGTATACTGGGTCCTATCTTTACAAACAGGCGGGATTGGGAATACCGTCCATCCCAAAGAATGAAAGAGCTTCCAGGAAAGCGAGCGTCGACATAATAAGACAGAAGAGTCAATTTAACCTTCAGGCGGAGACGCCGTCTGTCTCTACGTGAAGGTTGATGTTTGTTTCCTCATGTCAGAGTTAATTGTAATTGTACTGTTTGTACTGTACTGTAATCATCTGTTACTTCATTATGATGTATTACAGGGGAAAACCAAGGTAAACAGCCGTATTTTCTACCATCACAACATGTCAGACAACAGCGTTTCCCAGACACGTTTGTTGTACAGCTCACAACAACAACGACAAAAAAATGTAAGTGAAATTGTTTCCATGGCGATTTCTTTTTCCCTCTCTGCTGTGTGACAGTGTGACTCCATGCAGCGAGAGGAAAAAAACAAAACATAAATAATAATAAGACGAACACGACGCCTGGCAGCCATTTCGGAAGCTGAAAGCAATTTCCTCGTCTAAATTTAGTTATGCAGAGCCTATGGGCATGATCAGCATTTGGTAATTAGTTTTATAATTACCGCTGTTTGTCTCTCGCCGTCATTCAGTGGTTTTGTGCAGACCGACAGAGAATCAAATCATCTCACATTCACAGCCGGCCCATCCTCCTTCTGGTTATGGCGTAATGGAGCTCGCACACAGATTCAGGGTCCATGATGGCCTTCATGTGAGGACGGGGACGCCGCATAATGTTTAGAATAACCTCCATGAAACATTTGACATGTTTAGAATAACCTCCATGAAACATCTGGCATGTTTACAATAACCTCCATGAAACATCTGGCATGTTTAGAATAACCTCCATGAAACATCTGACATGTTTAGAAGAATCTCCATGAAACATCTGACATGTTTAGAAGAACCTTCATGAAACATCTGACATGTTTACAATAACCTCCATGAAACATCTGACATGTTTAGAATAACCTCCATGAAACATCTGACATGTTTAGAAGAACCTCCATGAAACATCTGACATGTTTAACCTCCATGAAACATCTGACATGTTTAGAAGAACCTCCATGAAACATCTGACATGTTTACAATAACCTCCATGAAACATCTGACATGTTTACAATAACCTCCATGAAACATCTGACATGTTTACAATAACCTCCATGAAACATCTGACATGTTTAGAAGAACCTCCATGAAACATCTGACATGTTTAGAAGAACCTCCATGAAACATCTGACATGTTTAGAAGAACCTCTATGAAACATCTGACATGTTTACAATAACCTCCATGAAACATCTGACATGTTTAGAAGAACCTCCATGAAACATCTGACATGTTTAGAAGAACCTCCATGAAACATCTGACATGTTTACAATAACCTCCATGAAACATCTGACATGTTTAGAAGAACCTCTATGAAACATCTGGCATGTTTACAATAACCTCCATGAAACATCTGACATGTTTAGAAGAACCTCCATGAAACATCTGACATGTTTACAATAACCTCCATGAAACATCTGGCATGTTTACAATAACCTCCATGAAACATCTGACATGTTTAGAAGAACCTCCATGAAACATCTGTCATGTTTAGAATAACCTCCATGAAACATCTGACATGTTTACAATAACCTCCATGCAACATCTGACATGTTTACAATAACCTCCATGAAACATCTGACATGTTTAGAAGAACCTCCATGAAACATCTGTCATGTTTAGAATAACCTCCATGAAACATCTGACATGTTTACAATAACCTCCATGAAACATCTGACATGTTTAGAAGAACCTCTATGAAACATCTGACATGTTTAGAAGAACCTCCATGAAACATCTGACATGTTTAGAAGAACCTCCATGAAACATCTGACTTGTTTACAATAACCTCCATGAAACATCTGACATGTTTACAATAACCTCCATAAAACTTCTGACTTGTTTAGAAGAACCTCCATGAAACATCTGACATGTTTAGAATAACCTCCATGAAACATCAAACATGTTTACAATAACCTCCATGAAACATCTGACATGTTTAGAAGAACCTCCATGAAACATCTGACATGTTTAGAAGAACCTCCATGAAACATCTGACATGTTTACAATAACCTCCATGCAACATCTGACATGTTTACAATAACCTCCATGAAACATCTGACATGTTTAGAAGAACCTCCATAAAACATCTGACATGTTTACAATAACCTCCATGAAACATCAGACATGTTTACAATAACCTCCATGAAACATCTGGCATGTTTAAAAGAACCTCTATGAAACATCTGACATGTTTAGAAGAACCTCTATGAAACATCTGACATGTTTAGAAGAACCTCTATGAAACATCTGACATGTTTAGAAGAACCTCCATGAAACATCTGACATGTTTAGAAGAACCTCCATGAAACATCTGGCATGTTTAGAAGAACCTCCATGAAACATCTGGCATGTTTAGAAGAACCTCCATGAAACATCTGGCATGTTTAGAAGAACCTCCATGAAACATCTGGCATGTTTAGAAGAACCTCCATGAAACATCTGGCATGTTTAGAAGAACCTCCATGAAACATCTGGCATGTTTAGAAGAACCTCCATGAAACATCTGGCATGTTTAGAAGAACCTCCATGAAACATCTGACATGTTTACAATAACCTCCATGAAACATCTGGCATGTTTATCACCTGTCTGCATGGCATCCTCAGTTTGAATCCAAACATGCAAAGATGGTGAATGGTGAGTTAATTGATTCTGTTTGTGTGTTAAAACCAATCTGAAAAGACAAGATCAGTACCGGGTCTAAAGTCAGATCGATGCACTCACTAGTCATCTCCATCTCTTTATACGCATGTGAAACTTGGACACTCACAGCAGATCTCCAAAGAAGAATAAGCGCAATGGAGATGAGCTGCTGCAGGAAGGTTCCAGGCATCTCGTATAGAGACCATGTTATGAATGAAGAGGTGAGAAGAAGGATTACACAAGCCACTGGAACACATGAAGACTTGTTGACAACTGTCAAGAAGAGAAAACTGAAATGGTATGGTGACATCTCGAGAAGTTCCGGCCTTGCCAAGACCCTCCTGCAAGGCACAGTGAGGGGCGGGCGAGGACGAGGGAGACAGAAGAAGCCATGGCTACCTACCATCAGAGAGTGGACAGGCCTGGACTTTGCCAGCTTACAGAGGGCAGTTGAGGACGGACAGAGATGGTGAGGACTGGTTGCGGATTCAGCAGCAGTGCCCCAATGAACTCTCGAGAGGTTACGGGATAGGATAGGTTTGTGTGTGTGTGTGTGTGTGCATTTCTGTGCATCCTGCCCAATGCCTTCTGAGTTTACAAGTTCTCCAACCCATACGTCTACAGGTCGTATACCCTCTAATACCACCCACAGGAGTGTTTCCTAAGTTAGCGCCCCTACCGGCGGCAGGAGATATGCCACAGATACTTTTCGCCTCTGTGCATTGTGGGTTTTTATCTACTTGTTGACACCTTTTCTACAACGCCTCATAGACAGGCTGATAAAGGTAAGTAGTCAGTAAATAGTGATAAAAACAACGTGAGAACAATGGAATATGTAGTCAGTGCGTTTTTGTGTTGTTTCGCTGTCTAGTATAGTAACTAAGATTGCTATTGGCAGTACGACCCCTAGAGGGCGTTTAACTTTAAAACTTAACTATAGGTCGTAATAAGCCGCTTGTACAAACGACCTATGGGGTCGTTTTTTTGGTGGAGGACTAACTAACTAATTATCTCATCTCTGCTGAGAGACCATGAATTAGATTAAGCAAGTGTATGAATGAATGAATGAATGAATGACCTCCTCTGACTTGGACGCCCTCTGAGACGCTCTGGGGATAATGCCAAATACCATATAAACTATAACAACAAACAAATTAAATGAAAATAATGACAACACAATTTTAACATCATCTACACCCTCTCTTAAAGTCACAGACACAGATACGTACTGTTAAGGTTTTATTTCAGGACAATTAATATCCAAACACTACCGAGTCCAAAGAAGTGCTGGGGATTGAACCTGTGACACCCGTAACAGTCACACAACACCAACCGACTACGACAGAGCGGCACACAACACTCAATAAACCACATACATCTTACAGTCTGTATAACGGTCTAGTCTGAATTCAGTCTGGTCTGTATTTAGTCTGGTCTTTATCTAGTCTGTTCTATATTTATTCTGGTCTTTATCTAGTCTGGTCTGTATTTATTCTGGTCTTTATCTAGTCTGTTCTATATTCATTCTGGTCAATATTTAGTCTGGTCTTTATACAGCCTGGTCTATATTTAGTCTGGTCTTTATTTAGTCTGGTGTGTATTTAGTCTGGTGTGTATTTAGTCTGGTCTTTATCTAGTCTGGTCTGTATTTATTCTGGTCTTTATCTAGTCTGTTCTATATTTATTCTGGTCTTTATCTAGTCTGGTCTGTATTTATTCTGGTCTTTATCTAGTCTGTTCTATATTCATTCTGGTCTATATTTAGTCTGGTCTTTATTTAGTCTGGTGTGTATCTAGTCTTGTCTTTATCTAGTCTGTTCTATATTTATTCTGTTCTTTATCTAGTCTGATCTGTATTTATTCTGGTCTTTATCTAGCCTGATCTATATTTATTCTGGTTTTTATCTAGTCAGTTCTATAATTAATCTGGTCTTTATTTAGTTTGGTCTTTATCTAGTCTATTCTATGTTTATTCTTGTCTTTATCTAATCTAGTCTGGTCTGTATTTATTATGGTCTTTATTTAGTTTGGTCTATATTTATTCTGGTCTTTATCTAGTCTGGTCTATATTTATTCTGGTCTTTATCTAGTCTGGTCTGTATTTATTCTGGTCTTTATCTAGTCTGTTCTATATTTATTCTGGTCTTTATCTAGTCTGGTCTGTATTTATTCTGGTCTTTATCTAGTCTGGTCTGTATTTATTCTGGTCTTTATCTAGTCTGGTCTATATTTATTCTGGTCTTTATCTAGTCTGTTCTATATTTATTCTGGTCTTTATCTAGTCTGGTCTGTATTTATTCTGGTCTTTATCTAGTCTGGTCTATATTTATTCTGGTTTTTATCTAGTCAGTTCTATAATTAATCTGGTCTTTATTTAGTTTGGTCTTTATCTAGTCTGTTCTATGTTTATTCTAGTCTTTATCTAATCTAGTCTGGTCTGTATTTATTTTGCTC
>JAJHIY020000271.1:190000-200000 GCA_022114975.2 Lampris megalopsis
CCTGAACCTGGCTACCCACTGAATGTCTGTAGATATTTTAAATATTTTGTACTCCAGCTCTCTTTTAACTTATTTTTAGCTTTGGGTCTTCATGTGTGTATATCTTATACTGTGTTGCTGTGTTTGTCTGTGTCTGTCTTGCACTGTTTGGTGAAGCCGCAGCCCTCATTTCATTTTTTTACCATGTGCCTGCACATTGTTTTTAATGACAATAAATGGAATTGAATTGAAAGCCCTTTTCCACAGCAATGTGTGAGTGAAATAGGAGTCTAATGAGGCTTTCACGCCTCTAGCTTTTCATCTGGACTTTCTAAGTGTTTTGTTAAAGCCCAGCGGTCAGGTGCATCAGTTATGTGTAAGTTGTAATGTATTTTCTAAGTCAGAATTTACACCATGCTAACTAAAAACAGATTGCACCGCTCCAACTAGTTATTACTAAGAACTTAGCTGTTAAGAAACCCTCACACACAGCAGCTAGCAACTGTAGCCGTCCGAGTAAGGTAGCAGAAAATGGTAACGTTTTATCAAAACAATATCACAGCAAACTGAAACTGCAACAAACAACAATATTAGTATTGAGTATGAGTATTAGTATGACTATTATTGAGTACTATTGAGTATGGGTATGAGTATTGGGAGTATGGGGTAACAGGGCAGTTGCTACAAACCACCTGGTCCTTGTTTCACCGGAGTGAGAGCTGTGTCCGCATTCTCGGCACAAAGTCAAACATGTTTTTGGTGGGTGGTGGACTCCACCAAGGTTGTCCCTTGTCTCCAATTCTGTTTGTGATATTCATGGACAGGATCTCAAGGTGCAGCCAAGGTGAGGAGGGTGTCCGTTTTGGGAACCTCAGGATTGCATCTCTGCTCTTCACAGATGATGTGGTTTTGTTGGCTTCACCAGAACACGACCTCCAGCACACTGGGGCGGTTTGCAGCTGAGTGTGAAATGGCCGGGATGAGAGTCAGCCCCTCCAAGTCTGAGGCCATGGTTCTCTACCGGAAAATGGTGGATTGCTTCCTCTGGGTTGGCGACGAGTTGTTGCCTCAAGTGAAGGAGTTCAAGTATCTCGGGGTCTTGTTCACGAGTGAGGGTAGGATGGAGTGGGAGATTGACAGGCAGATTGGTGCAGCATCAGCAGTAATGTGGATGTTGTACCGGACCGTTGTGGTGAAGAGGGAGCTGAGCCGGAAGGCAAAGGTCTCAATTTACCAGTCAGTCTGCGTTCCAACCCTCACCTGTGGTCATGAGCTTTGGGTAGTGACCATGAGGGTGAGATTGCGGATACAAGTGGCTGAAATGAGTTTCCTCCGTAGGGATTCTGGGCTCAGCCTTAGAGATAAGAGTGAAGAGCTCGGACATCCGGAGGGAGCTCGGAGTAGAGCCGATGCCCCCTGGGCGCCTTCCTTTGGAGGTTTTCCTGGCACGTCTAACTGGGAGGAGACCCCGAGGTAGACCCAGAAGTCGCTGGAGGGACTACATGTCCAATCTGGCCTGAGAACGTCTTGGGATCACCCCAGGAGGAGCTGTAGGGTGTTGCTGGGGAGACGGATGTCTGGAGTGCCCTAATTAGCTTGCTGCCACTGCGACCCGACCCCAGAGAAGTGGCTGATGATCAGATGAAATACTTTCATGCCGTTTCTGAGCACATTTTTAACACGGGTGGTTTGAATTACAACCGAAAGGTAGGTGTGGTTTTATGATTTCATAGCTATTGATTGGCTACTGAAATTCAGGGCGGTCATGTGGGTGTGGCTGGGTGGGTGAAACACTGGGGCTAAACCGCTTGCCGTAGAAAAATGAGAAATTCACTGGCGACAGCCCCCTTCCTGCTGTCGTCACTTTACAAAAAAAAAAAAATTGGCGATCAATGAGACCACCGACAGCAGCCTTGAGGTTGAGGATGTGCAAGTGGAAGACGATTCCTCTTTCTCAGTTGAAGTTGACTACTCGCCTCAGGGAAGCGGGGGGAGGGGGTGCATCACCACTTTTATAGCGTCCCGCTACGGACACACCCTCTATGCTAATGGTAATTCGTGACACGGTGGCAAGTTACCACATTTTCGCCTGGAAATCAGTTACTCAGCCGCCGATATCTCTCGTCTGGCCATAAATGTGATTTTAGGGCTACCATTTGTCTCACTGATCACATCCACATTCCTTACATCGATTACCAACAGGAAAAGTCGGGATTTTGATGCAAGTATCTCTTTAATACTAAGACCTTGGTACATATTTTTACACTTTACATACAAATGTATTTAATAATGAGTGATGCAAACCTGTCCAGCATGTTATCAAAACTGTACATTGTACGTATACTGGTACACTCTGTCATGTCCATTTACCTCAGGCAAGTATGTAAGTAACCTGCGAACATCTATTTCAGCACCTCTGATATAGTCTCTAAACCATTGCACCTTATCACCTCTTATTTCTCCTGTATAAGTCAAGTCTTTTCTCCCATGTATGTGAATGGTGTAACGCGAGTCTCCCATGTGTGCATGTGTAGTTTGTCCTCCTGTCAGATCTACATGGTAATGGTGGTCACGTGGCTTCAAGTCCTGGGCTGTTCCAATGGCGTCTGGACACTGCTTGCCATCCTCCTCATCATCCATCCATCCATTATCCAAGCCGCTTATCCCAATCAGGGTCGCAGGAAGCTGGAGCCTATCCCAGCAGTCACTGGGCGGCCTCCTCATCATATTCTTCATATACTTTATAATTCCATTACAATTCTGTTATCCTCTTTCAATGTTGTATTGTGTAAATTGTGTAAACACAACATCATTGCACGTTGTCCGTCTTGGGAGAGAGATCCTCCTCTGTTGCTCTCCTTGAGGTTTCTTCCTAATTTTTCTCCCTGTTAAAGGAATTTTTAGGGAGTTGTTCCTTATCTAATGTGAGGGTCTAAGGACAGGATGTTGTGTTGCTGTAAACCCCCCTGAGGCAAATTTGTAATTTGTGATATTGAGCTACACACATGAAATTGACTTGACTTGACCATCGTTTCTGTCCTGAAGAAGCCAAACGTGCTCTGCCCAAATGACTACCGCCCAGTAGCACTCACACCAGTTATCATGAAGTGCTTCAAGCAGCTAGTCAAAACACCTCGCTGCTGCCTGACACCATGGACCCACTACAGTTTGCCTACAGGGCCAACAGATCAACTGATGACACCATCGCCCACCCTTACCTTCCACACTGTCCTTGCCCACATGGAACAGAGGAACACATGTGAGATTGCTGTTCATCAACTACAGTTCAGCATTCGTAATCATTGTGCCCTCTAAGCTTATCACTTAGTTCAGAGACCTAGGACTCAACACCACGCTGTGCAGCTGCATCCTGGACTTCTTCACAGGCAGACCCCAGGTAGTGAGGATGGGCACCACCACCTCCTCCACACTGACTCTCAGCACTGGTGACCCCCAAGGCTGTGTTCTTAGCCCCCTCCTATACTCGCTGTTCATGCATGACTACATAGCCACACACAGCTCCAACACAATCGTTAAGTTTGCTGACAACAACACCGACATGGCCTCCTCACAGACAACGATAAGCCCCCTACAGACATGAGGTGAGACTCCTGACATCATCTCTCTCTTTCTCCTCTCTCTCTCTCTCCCGGGCTGAAAGCACACTCCTCCCTTCATTCTCTACTGTTCATTTTCAGCCATACCACTCCTGCACCGTGTATAGATATATTTAACATATTTATAACAGCTACATACCTCCGTACATACTGTTACATTCCTACATCTAAAGTTGATTTTAGATTTAACGTGTGATTTTAGTTTAGCTTAAGTTTAAGCTTATTGTTCTCTATGTTTTTAGTTGTTTTTAGTTTTAGTTTTAATTTTTCAGGCTGGACTGTAAATACTGTAATTTAATACTTTTATATTTATTTGTTAATTTTCAGATTTCTTTGGGTTTTTAACATAATCTGTTGGGTCATATCCATTAGCTTATTGAGGTTGAACTGATGCCTAGACACTGCCAGCAATGCCTGCTTTGCCTTGTTCATTTGACAAATAAAACAAGTTGACATTAAACTAGAGGGAAGGGTCACTGCAGATCAATACAAAGTTATTCTGAGCGATCACCTTTATCCTATGATGAGACATGTCTACCCTGATGGAGTGGTCTCTTCCAGGATGACAATGCCCCCATCCACAGGACACGAGGGGTCAGTGAATGGTTTGATGAGGATGAAGATGATGTGACTCACATGCTATGGCCTTCACAGTCACCAGATCTCAACCCAGTTGAACACCTATGGGAGTTTTTGGACCAACGTGTTAGACGGCGTTCTCCACCACCATCATCAAAACACCAAATGAGGGAATAACTTTTGGAAGAACGGTGTTCACCCCTCCAGTAGAGTTCAGAGACTTGTAGACTCTATGACAAGGAGCACTGAAGATGTTCTGGAGGCTCCTGGTGGACCAACACTTTACTAAGACACTTTATGTTGGGTTTTCTTTAACTTGTCATCTGTCAACTGTGTGTGCACGTGTGTGTGTGTGTATATATATATATATATATATATATATGCAGCACCTTTTTCACCGTTGTCTTAATTAATATGATTATTGATTTTCAGCAGCAGTTTGAGTAGTTAATATGGATAACAGCAGAAGTAAGAGCCATAGGAATCGGGTACGACAGTACGATATCAGTTGTTGGCCAACTGAGGAAGGTATTACTTACAGCTACATGCCTAACATTCAACAAATAATATCCTCCCACAACACAAGCATCATGAACAAATTAATGACACCTTCATCACAACCGGACACCCCCGACTGCAACAGCTGTGTGAACGACTCCTGCCCCCTCGAGGGAAAATGCCAGAGGAAGGGAGGTATCTACCAAGCTACGGTGACGAGAGAGGACAACGGCAAAATAGAGACATATGTGGGTCTAACAGAGGGAACATTCAAAAAGAGGTGTAATGCACACACGTGTAGCTTTAGAAACAACCGTTTAAAGAATGCCACATGTTTAAGCCCTTATATTTGGTCATTGGTGGACAGAAACATTAATTATTCAACCACCTGGAAAATCCTCTCAAAGAACAAAGCATACTGAACCAGTAGTAAAATGTACAATCTATATGTCTAACTGACACATATTTTATCATCTGCAAACCACAAATGTCCACACTGAATAACAGCAATGAACTGGCCAGCAGCTGCACATATACTGGATATAAGCACCTGTTTTGTAATTATAAATAACTCATGACAATAGACAAACACCATTAACCTTGTGTGCAACCTCCCCTCCCCCTCCCCCTCCCCCTGTATGGTTATCAATCACATGTATTTGAATATAGGCACCTCCCCCTTCCCCACTGGACGTTGTGCACATGATGTGCAAGGCGAGACAGTTTTATATATATATATATATATATATATATATATATATATATATATATATATATATATATTATATGCATATGCAGAACCTTTGTCATGAAAGTCTTAATTAATATGATTATTGATTGAATATGATTATTGATTATCATCAGCAGTTAATATGGATAGCAGCAGAAAAAAAAGCAACAGTAATCGGATGTGATAGTACCAGCAGTACGTTTAACATGTATTCTCTAACACTGACCGTTAGTGATTCTCCATGTCTGACTCTACACCTCCTACGTTAGTGTCTCCATGTCTGACTCTATACCTCCTACGTTAGTGTGTCTCCATGTCTGACTCTACACCTCGTACGTTAGTGTGCCTCCATGTCTGACTCTACACCTCCTACATTAGTGTGCCTCCATGTCTGACTCTACATCTCCTACATTAGTGTGTCTCCATGTCTGACTCTACACCTCCTACGTTAGTGTGTCTCCATGTCTGACTCTATACCTCCTACATTAGTGTCTCCATGTCTGACTCTATACCTCCTACATTAGTGTGTCTCCATGTCTGACTCTACACCTCCTACATTAGTGTGTCTCCATGTCTGACTCTACACCTCCTACGTTAGTGTGCCTCCATGTCTGACTCTACACCTCCTACGTTAGTGTGTCTCCATGTCTGACTCTGCACCTCCTACATTAGTGTGCCTCCATGTCTGACTCTGCACCTCCTATGTTAGTGTGTCTCCCTGTCTGACTCTACACCTCCTACGTTAGTGTGCCTCCATGTCTGACTCTACACCTCCTATGTTAGTGTGTCTCCCTGTCTGACTCTACACCTCCTACGTTAGTGTGTCTCCATGTCTGACTCTACACCTCCTACGTTAGTGTCTCCCTGTCTGACTCTACACCTCCTACGTTAGTGTGTCTCCATGTCTGACTCTACACTACCTACGTTAGCGTCTCCCTGTCTGACTCTACACCTCCTACGTTAGTGTGCCTCCATGTCTGACTCTACACCTCCTACGTTAGTGTGTCTCCCTGTCTGACTCTGCACCTCCTACATTAGTGTGCCTCCATGTCTGACTCTACACCTCCTATGTTAGTGTGTCTCCATGTCTGACTCTACACCTCCTATGTTAGTGTGTCTCCATGTCTGACTCTACACCTCCTACGTTAGTGTCTCCCTGTCTGACTCTACACCTCCTATGTTAGTGTGTCTCCATGTCTGACTCTACACCTCCTACGTTAGTGTGCCTCCATGTCTGACTCTACACCTCCTACGTTAGTGTGTCTCCCTGTCTGACTCTACACCTCCAACATTAGTGTGTCTCCATGTCTGACTCTACACCTCCTACGTTAGTGTGTCTCCCTGTCTGACTCTATACCTCCTACATTAGTGTCTCCATGTCTAACTCTACACCTCCTACATTAGTGTGTCTCCATGTCTGACTCTACACCTCCTACATTAGTGTGTCTCCATGTCTGACTCTACACCTCCTACGTTAGTGTGTCTCCATGTCTGACTCTACACCTCCTACGTTAGTGTGTCTCCCTGTCTGACTCTACACCTCCTACGTTAGTGTGCCTCCATGTCTGACTCTACACCTCCTACGTTAGTGTGTCCATGTCTGACTCTACACCTCCTACGTTAGTGTGTCTCCATGTCTGACTCTATACCTCCTACGTTAGTGTGTCTCCATGTCTGACTCTATACCTCCTACGTTAGTGTGTCTCCATGTCTGACTCTACACCTCCTACGTTAGTGTGTCTCCCTTTCTGACTCTACACCTCCTACGTTAGTGTGCCTCCATGTCTGACTCTACACCTCCTACGTTAGTGTGTCCATGTCTGACTCTACACCTCCTACGTTAGTGTGTCTCCATGTCTGACTCTATACCTCCTACGTTAGTGTGTCTCCATGTCTGTCTCTACACCTCCTACGTTAGTGTGTCTCCATGTCTGACTCTACACCTCCTACGTTAGTGTGTCTCCCTTTCTGACTCTACACTTCCTACATTAGTGTGTCTCCATGTCTGACTCTACACCTCCTACATTAGTGTCTCCATGTTTGACTCTATACCTCCTACGTTATTGTGTCTCCATGTCTGACTCTATACCTCCTACGTTAGTGTGTCTCCATGTCTGACTCTACACCTCCTACGTTAGTGTTCTCCATGTCTGACTCTATTCCTTCCTACGTTAGTGTGTCTCCATGTCTGACTCTACACCTCCTACGTTAGTGTGTCTCCATGTCTGACTCTACACCTCCTACGTTAGTGTGTCTCCATGTCTGACTCTACACCTCCTACGTTAGTGTGTCTCCATGTCTGACTCTACACCTCCTATGTTAGTGTGTCTCCATGTCTGACTCTATACCTCCTACGTTAGTGTGTCTCCATGTCTGACTCTATACCTCCTACGTTAGTGTGTCTCCATGTCTGACTCTACACCTCCCACTTTCCAAAAAAAAATCTTAAAAAAAAAAGAAAAAGAAAAAGAATTAAGAAGATGTGTGTTGGATTCCCGGTCTACCTTTGACGGAGGTGTTGGGCGGTGGTCCTTCAATGCGCAAGTTCCACGGCGGGTCTCCCTGGTTGGCAAAGTCTCTCATCTTCAGGTAGCTGATGGTGAGCCGGATGATGGAGGCCTTGTCCAGCTGGCTGGTGATGGCGCCCGGCAGTGGCAGCATCTTGGCCAGCTCATAGAACTCAAAGTTCTCCTTCCCACGCCGCGACCGTGCCGCATCTCGCGACTTCTCCTTCCTCAGCGCCTGCAACCTGCCAGACCACAGAGACACGGAGAGCATGAGACAAACCACAAAGACTGACGAAGAAGAAACAAACACATCAACATCTGTCGTCTATGCTGGTAAAAGACACATCACACCTCCATCCACCCATTACCCGAGCCGCTCATACTGCTCTCAGGGTCGCGGGATGCTGGAGCCTATCCCAGCAGTCACTGGGCAGCAGGCAGGGAGACACCCTGGACAAGCTGCCAGGCCATCACACAGGGCCGACACACACACAGACACACACACACATTCATACCTAGGGACAAGTTAGTATGGCCGGTTCACCTGACCTACATGTTTTTGAACTGTGGGAGGAAACCAGCGCCCCCGGAGGAAACCCACGCAGACACGGGGAGAACATGCAAACTCCACACAGAGGAGGACCCGGGACGACCCCCAAGGTTGGACTACCCCGGGGCTCGAACCCAGGACCTTTTTGCTGTGAGCCGACTGCCCGAACCACTGCACCTACGTGCCAAACAAATCTGACTTCTGCCCTCCAAAGAAAACACACAAACCGGAAACTAGTCCCCAGTCCTTCTACACAACATAACCACGGCCATACGGACATGTTATGATCATCGTCATATCAAAATGTCAAAGTTGACTCCAGTCACGTTTACATCCAAATGTGAAACAAGTCAAGCGAAAAATCAAAAGACGCAAAAAAACCCCCAAAACATGTGACTAATGCTGCATGACGACAACTCAGAACAGGTAAAAACAACATCCGACTGTTGACAAGACAAATTACAGGTCCTGCAACTCGGAATGACGAGTCGTAAACTCAGGGGGAGCGTCTGAGCCTGGGTTCAACCTGGACACCAGTGACATCACTGCAGGGAGACGTGGAACAGAAACACCTGCAGGTGTGATAGATATCAGAGACCCTACTGCTCCAGCACCACAAGAGGAACGTTTAGCATGAATACACTTCAGCATGACACGTTTCGGACCGGCATTCATGTTTTGCTTTCTTTTCCTCGGGTGCAAAGCACGAGAGCAGGTGGGTGGCAGTCAGAAGTGGGTGAAAGAAAGGGACTTCAGGAAGTTTCCTACAACACCACGTTTCCTTTGCTTGGTTAAAAACTTCCTGATTCCTGGCGTCCGGGTAGCACAGCAGTCTATTCTGTTGCCTACCAACACGGGGATCGCCGGTTCGAATCCCCGTGTTACCTCCGTCTTGGTCGGGCATCCCTACAGACACAATTAGCCATGTCTGCAGGTGGAGAGCCGGATGTGGCTGTGTGTCCTGGTCGCTGCACTAGCACCTCCTCTGGCCGGTCGGGGGACCTGTTTGAGGGGGAGGGGGAACTGGAAGGGGGGGGTAGCGTGATCCTCCCACACACTACGTCCCCCTGGTGAAACTCCTCACTGTCAGGTGAAAAGAAGCGGATGGTGACTGCACATGTATGGGAGGAGGCATGTGGTAGTCTGCAGCCCTCCCCGAATCAGCAAAGGGGGTGGAGCAGAGACCGGGACAGAACGGAAGAGTGGGGTAATTGGCCGGGTACAACTGGAGAGAAAAAGGGGGTAAACTCCAAAAACAAAACAAAAATTCCATTCTAAGCCGCTTATCCTTACTCAGGGTCGTGGGATGCTGCTGGCACCCCAGACAGGCTGCCAGACCATCACAGGGCCCACACACACACACACACACACACACACACAGGTAGGGACAATCAGTACGGCCGGTTCACCTGGCCTACATGTCTTTGAGTCACCTGGCCTACATGTCTTTCAGTCACCTGGCCTACATGTCTTTGCGTCACCTGACCTACATGTCTTTGAGTCACCTGGCTTACATGTCGTCGAGTCACCTGACCTACAT
>JAJHIY020000271.1:205000-287500 GCA_022114975.2 Lampris megalopsis
CAGGGGCAGTTGTCGTTCACATTAGGGTTTATGACAGAGAGAAAAGCACTGACTACCACTGCGCCATGCAAGACCCTCCACTGCAGACCACCAGCTTCTTTAATTAACAGCGGTTTGTATAAACCCCTCCACACCGGCCTCACATCCTCTCCCAGGCCCAGCTGGGTTCGCCAGCGTCTATCAGTCCAACCACTCAGTTTGTCTTTATTCAGTAGTTTTTTATTCAGTATTCTAACCATCATTTGATTACATGGGCTTCTCTCCAAGATCATTTAGACCCGAGTTAAAAGCATTTCCCCAATCTAAAAACAGATCCGTGAAATTTGTAAGATCAGGCATAATTTTTTAAAACGGGAAATGGATCTGTAGTATCGGGATGAATAAAACCATTACAGTATGATGTTAAAAGTTCACATTCTTTTTTTGTGAGCTGATCGTTCCAATTACACAGCAGCTGACTAATGAGGCATGTAGCTCTCACTCCCAGGTGAGATCCTAGTGCAGCAGCGGCACTGGCCGGGTTAGGCCCAGCCAGCTCCATCACCTGACCCAATGTGACGTCCTGAGCCCTGCAGAACAGTTTTGACACAGTGGGTCGTATGCTGCAGGTCACGCCCATACGCTCACCAAACACCACTGGTTCGTTTAGAAGCCAGCTCAGAGAGTCAGAACAGCCTATTCTCTCCTTCTTGAACATATTCCAAACGCTTATGAGCCCACGATAAAACCAGGTAATCCATTGAGATTTGAGTTCTTAAGATCCATCAAAATCTTAGGCATATTTATTCCAAGTCCACAAAAACATTGAAGTATTAAACAAGATACTGCTATCCACACTAAGTCTCGGGGCCCAGTGAGCAATATCTGAACCAACTGTAGACGGAAGGCTTCACCCCCGCTGGCCAGTTGGATCAATCCTTGAACCTTTGTCCTTCGTAAGGTACAGCACACTTTGAGCAATCCGGTGCAAATTGTCCCAGAAAAATGTCACCAGCACGGCCTGAATCTTAGCCAGCTTGGTTGGAGGATCAACACATGTTTATTGATGCCATAGAGTTGATGACACCAGGCTGTTGATTACTAAAACACAACCACGACATGACGTTTTTGGTAAAATCCTTTTCCGCTTCTGAAGACGTCCTTCTACTTTTCCTAAAACATTCTCCCAATTCTTTTTTTTTTAAAGATGAATTCCCCACAAACTTCCCCAGATATTTCGCCCCTCCCATTTTCCATGTCAACCCCCCAGGTAACATGCCCTTACAACAACAAAAAATAAAAATGGTATACTTTAAGTTTATTCTATTAAGTAAACTTAAGTAAAGTTCAAGTATATGCACTAGTAGTATACTAGTGGTATACTTGCAAATATACTTAAGTATAATTTGTTTAGCATATCTGTGATAAGTACTTAAAAAGTAAACTGAAAGTATACACACACTGAATTTTAGTTTAAAATAAGTACACTAATAGCACACTTGAATAAACTACTTTTTTGTAAGGGTGAGCTTACCACTCAGTCCCTACCATCAGCACCTCACTTTTCCCCCAGTTAACCCTAGCCGACGATATTTGACCAAACCTGTTAACATTTTTTTACGAGAACATCAATATCTCTTTGCTCCTTTACAAAAATAGCTACACCACCGGCATAAGTGGAAAGTTCAGGTGTTGTGCTGCAACCAAGAAAACCGACTACAGACAACTCACACCTCAATTTATACAGCATGAACTCAATGGTCAGAGAATGCAACATTCCAGACAAAGAACACCCTTTCCTAATTCCCATCGGGACCTTAAAGGAGCACTCGAACCGCCATTTCAACTACACTGTCAATGTCACCGTGCAAACCTTTGATCTTTACTATAAAACCTGGGCTGAAACTAAAAGCTTTCGTAGTTCGTCATAAGTGCTGCTGTCCAACCCAGTCAAAAGCATTTTCCTGGCCTATAGCAATAAGACTAGTTTCAACGCCCAATGAACTAGAGACGTCTAAAACACTCCTAATTAAAGTAATGTTGTCAGTGATCAGCCTACCGGGCACACAGTAGGTCTGGTCAACATGGACAAGCTCCTTCATCACTTCTCTCAGTCTGTTTGTTAACACCTTAGAAAAGCTCTTGTAATCAGTGCAGAGCAAGGTCACTACCCATCAGTCCTTTATGTCTTCCAAATCCCCTTTTTCTGGCAAGAGAATAAAGACGTCCATCTTGCAACTCTGAGGTAACCACCCCTCAGTGGCATTGTCCCTCAAAACAGTCAACAAAGCCTCTCCAGTGGCCAAAAAGACTTATAAAAGTTAACCGGTAAGCTTACTATGCCGGGTGCCTTGCCACTCTCCAGACCTCGCGGGGAATCATGCAGTTCTTCAGGGGACAGTTGTGCCTCGAGCTCTGTATTGAGTGTCCCCTCAATCATTTTTAGGCCATCATAAAATGATTCAGCCCCCAGTGCATCCTGTTTGAATTCATTCATAGAGATCACCGTAAAAACCTGCTGCATATTTCCAAATCTCAGAAGACTCTGACAGTTGTTCGTCACTGTTAGCTCGTACAGAGTGGACGGTCTTTCTCCGTCCATTCTTGCACTCTAAACTACAGAATAAGTGAGAAGGATCATTCATATGTGTGACGTTCAGAACGCATGAGCAGACTAGTGCCCCCTGTGCTGTAATACCCAGCAATTAGCCATAACAGACTTTTTGGATTTGGGAGCCTCTGCTGGCAAAAGAACTAAAATCAGACTTTCTGTTTCTGTACTGACCCCAGAAAAACTTTAAAGCATCTCTAAAATTGTTAGCATGTAAAAGGGTGGTATTAAAATGTTAGAAAGCACTAATTGTTTTAATACTCATTATAAAAACCAAACACTGTACAAGGGAATGACCAGAGAAACTAACTGGAATTATGTTATATTGTTTAAACACATTAAAATGATGTTTAAAACAATAAAACCGATCAAGCCTTGCCATGGATAGTACATTATCTTTTGAATGTGTCCATGTATATTGCCTCTAGTTTCCATAAAAAGCTCTCCAAATGTCTTTTAATTCACATGATTTAATTAAACATGTGGGCTGACTAAGAGAAGCAGGATGTGGTTCCTGATGATTTCTGTTCAGCTTACAATTTTCTGTACAGTTGGAATCCCCTCCTTCAAATAAATACTCCTCTCCGTCACATTTACTGATTACTTCAAATAACACATCCATAAAAAAGTTAGTCTTAAGCGGCTACGGGTACATAAACATTTGTAAAAACTATTTATATTTTCATACTGTGCTCTTACTTTCAGTAATCAACCTTTGAATATTCCTTCTACTTCAAGGGAACAACGGATGTAAATTAGCAGTATTACTACAATCCGGCATGTTTACACGTGTACCTGCGATACCAATGTTCATTAATATGCACTGTCCCTATTCAAAAAGAAGAAAAAGAAAAAGAAGAACATGGCATAAAACCTTTTGAAAAAAGAATCCCAACCCCACCACTAATATTTGAGTTATGACTGAGAATCATTTGTCCAGTCCATTCCCTCTTCCATTCAGTTTCATTATCTAGAGTGCTATGTGTTTCTTGCATAAGTAAAACATACATTTTCTCAAAATCAACCAGTTTAAACACAGCAGCTCTTTTCATGTCATCTCTTGCTCCATTCAGATTTAAAGTTCCTAATTTTATACTACACATGAGGAGAATGGAGCTGAGCTGTGCCAAAACCACACCTCCGCTAACCAAAAAGACAATAACCAAACTTGCCTCAATCATCATCAAGGATTTGCTTTTTTACTTTCTGCACAAGACTTTTCAGTCGGAAGATTTCCTGTTCAGTAAATGTGTTTTCCTCCAAATCTCTCGTGTTTTTCATTAAACATCTAACTGAGTGAAGAAAAAGCTGCAAGTCTGGCAAGAACTGGTCCACACTGACTGTCCTAAAACACTTGGTAGTCTGTAAAAACTTCCTGATCTTCAGGAAAGCATAGCTTCCTTCTGTGTCCACCTGGATCTGTGTGTGGTGTGGAACTTCATTCACAGTCACTTCCCTCTGTGTTCTCCTCAGGTAAAGGAGGGAAGCTTCCTTCTTTTTTTCCTTTTGAAACCCTCTTTGCTTTTGAATTATTCTGTCTACCCTCTGTGGGCTTCCTTTTAATAGACATTTTTGTCATTTCATCATCCAACAGCATATCTTCCCCTTCCTCCAATACAGACTCTGCCACTCTAATAGCAGTCTGCCCTATTTGCGCTTTGAGACCACTATTCATATCTCGCCCAGCCAATTTGCTACGTTCCTTTTTCTCAGTTTTTTTTTTTTTTACCCTGTTCATCCTCCCCTACCTTCTCATCCTGGCCACCGACTTCTCCTACCTGCACAAATTCTGTTACCTTCCCATTGTGACCACTTTTTTTTTACCTGCTCATCCTGCACACCATCCTCTCCTACCTGCTCATTCTGTCCATGTTTCTTATCTTTTCCAGCCTTGGTCTCTTTCTGTTTCACAGCCTGATCATTTTCTCCTGTCCCTCGCTCCTCCGCCTCCTGTCTGCCCTGTGCCGACCCAGCAGCACCGTCTCCAGCCGGAAATGTGCCGCTCATGGCAGCATCAGGGGAAGGCAGCGGCCCTTGAGGATCAGACCTTCGCTCACTCCTTTCAGGACAAGACTTTATTAAATGCCCCTCTGACCCACACCCAAAACACATGTCTTCATGCCGGATGTTACAGAAACAATGTGATCAAACCTGTTGATTCTGAATTTAAGCACTAGATCCAAATCCTCCACATTCATTTTCAGAATCATAAAGCCTTGTCTCCTATGAGACACTACCTGTTTCAAGTTGGGAGATTTACAACCCAAAGAGACCATTGTTATTGAGGACACTAGCTGGCCTTGTCTTGCCAGCTCCTTCTCCAAAGCCACATTTCTCTTGAACGGGGAGCATTACAAACGGTGATTCTCTTGGCTGTATTAACCAGCAGCAGAACGGGAGTCCAAGTGTCTTCACTCACCACAACCTGGTTGATTTCGTCAACAATATTAAGAAAAATAACGACAGCACTGTTCATTCTGGATGCAGGTCGTATGCTTCCATACCCCGCATGTTCACCTACCGCCAAGCAGTGTTTTCTACTGAGCACGTGACCACCGGGGCCACTTTAACTGCATGCCGGTGAGTCAAATTGTCGAACCCCAATCCTCCACCTCCCACAGCGGGCATACTGCCCCGCTGTGCTGGTAGCATCACTACCAAAATACAGAAAACAACTCCACTTTGGCACTACCACCGAAAACCTAAGTAAAGACAACGAACAACAAAAAGAACATGAAAATGACGAGACAGGTAGGAAAAGGTGACGTTTTAGAAACTCCTTCTCACCGAAGTAACACGCTGCTACTCCGTCCACTCACTCGCAGATCCGCTCAGAGAAAGAGAGACACATAGAGAGAGAGAGAAAAAGAGAGGGAGAAGGAGAGGGTGAATGACAGTGAGAGACAGAGAGAGAGAGAGAGACAGAGAGAGAGAGAGACAGAGAATTTTGGATTTTAAAACAGACCTTTATTTCTATCTTGTTCTATTTACACAAGTTTTCCGTTAACAAAAATTACAACAAAAATTCATTCAATGAGCTTCCATTATCCGAACCACTCATCCTGCTCTCAGGGTGGCGGGGATGCTGGAGCCTATCCCAGCAGTCACTGGGCGGCAGGCGGGGAGACACCCTGGACAGGCCACCAGACCAACACACAGGGCTCCCACACACACACACACACACATTCATACAGTACAGCCGATCCACCTGACCTACATGTCTTTGGAGTGTGGGAGGAAACCGGAGCCCCTGGAGGAAACCCACGCAGACACAGGGAGAACATGCAAACTCCACACAGAGGACGACCCGGGACGACCCCCAAGGTCGGACTACCCCGGGGCTCGAACCCAGGACCTTCTTGCTGTGAAGCGACCGCGCTAACCACTGCGCCACCATGCCGCCCATTCAATAACCCAAAACAAAAATACCAAACAAAAAAATCTCAGAACCAAAGAATTCTCTTTGACTGGACATAGCACATCCTGCACACTCCAAGTGTTCATAAATACTTTGTGTATTTTTGTCAGTCTGTAAAATTCAAACCCCACTCTGAGCTGAACTAGCATCAAAACCACATCTTCTGACCCCTTGCCCCTCACACGGGTTTTTTTTTTCTTTTCAAATAGCTAATTTTGCCAGTCCTGAAATAAAAATTCATTAATGCATGTATAGATTTTTTTCTTTGTAGAGTAGTGTGGACCCTAAGCCCTGAAACCATGTCCGTAGCAGGCTGAATAGTCTAACCACTCTGCAACACTAGATAAAGAGATGCTATATTGTTTCTTTCTAACCCAGCCACTGAGGATGCACAAGCCAGTGTATTCTTAGTGCCGGTCCCAAGCTCAGACAAATGGGGAGGGTTGCGTCAGGAAGGGCATCCGGCATAAAATCTTTGCCAAATCAAATATGCGGATCATAAATAAGATTTCCATACCGGATCGGTCGAGGCCCGGGTTACCAACGGCCGTCACCGGCACTGTTAAACAGCAGGGTGCCAGTGGAAACTATGCTACTGTTGGGCGAAGGAGGAGAGGGGGAAAGCATGTCCAGAGGCAGCAGGAGAGGAGGAAGGGTAGGAGTGTGGAGGTGAGAGTCGGAACTTTGAATGTTGGCACTATGGCTGGTAAAGGGAGAGAGCTGGCTGACATGATGGAAAGAAGAAAGGTAGGCATACTGTGCGTGGAAGAGATCAGGTGGAAGGGGAGTAAGGCCAGGAGTATCGGAGGTGGGTTCAAACTCTTCTACCATGGTGTGAATGGGAGGAGAAATGGGGTAGGGGTAATTCTGAAGGAAGAGTATGTCAAGAGCATACTGGAGAGTGTGCTCAGAAAGAGTGATGAGTATGAAGCTGGAAATTGAAGGTTTATTGATTAATTTTATCAGCGCATATGCCCCGCAAGTTGGGTGTGGGATGGAAGAGAAAGAAGAATTCTGGAGTGAGTTGGATGACGTGGTGGAGAGGGTACCCAAGGAGGAGAAAGTGGTGATTGCAGCGGAAAAGGATGGAAATGGCTGTGGTGAATACATATTTCAAGAAGAGGGAGGAACACAGGGTGACGTACAAGAGTGGAGGAAAGTGCACACAGGTGGACTATATCTTATGTAGAAGGCGTAATCTAAAAGGGATTGGAGACTGCAAGGTGGTGACAGGGGAGAATGTAGCTAGGCAGCATCGGATGGTGGTCTCTAGGATGACTTTGGAGACCAAGAAGAGGAAGTGAATGAAGGCAGAGCCGAAGATCAAATGGTGGAAGTTGAAGAAGGAAGACTGTTGTGTGGAGTTCAGGCAGGAGGTAAGACAGGCACTGGGTGGTAGTGAAGAGTCGCCGGATGGCTGGGCAACCACTGCAGACATAGTGAGGGAGACAGCTAGGAAGGTACTTGGTGTGTCATCAGGACAGAGGAAGGACAGCTAATTATATAGAGGAAGAGGTTGGCAAATAAGAAGTGGGATAGTCAGCGAGATGAAGAAAGGAGACAGGAGTACAAGGAGATGCAGCGTAAAGCAAAGAGAGAGGTGGCAAAGGCAAAGAAAAAGGCACATGGTGAGTTGTATGACAGGTAAGACACTGAGGAAGGAGAAAGAGACTTGTACTGATTGGCTAGACAGAGGGACCGAGCTGCAGAGATAGCGTAGCGCTCTATTCCGTAACTACTAACGCGGGGATCCTGGTTCGAATCCCCATGTTGCCTCCGGCTTGGTTGGGCGTCCCCACAGACACAACTGGCCATGTCTGCAGGTGGGAAGCTGGATGTGGGTTATGTGTGCTGGTCGCTGCACTAGCGCCTCCTCTGGTCGGTCAGGGCACCGGTTCAGGGGGGAGAGGTAACTGGGGGGAATAGAGGGATCCTCCCACATGCTATGTCCCCCTGGCAAAACTCCTTACTGTCAGGTGAGAGGAAGCGGCTGGTGACTCCACATGTATGGGAGGAGGCATGTAGTAGTCTGCAGCCCTCCCCGGATCAGCAGAGGGGGTGGAGCAGCGACCGGGATGGCTCGTAAGAGTGGGGTAATTGGCCGGATACAATTAGGGAGAAAAAGTGAAAAAATAAAATAAAATAAAAAGGGTGGAGGCAACCAAGTTATTGATGATCAGGACCCTTCCCCTGTAGGAAAGTTGAGGTTGAAGCCACTTCCATTTAGACAGTCTTGCACACACTCTCTCCATAGCACCCTCCCATCTCTTCCTCTGAAACTCCCGTTCCCAGAAAAACACACAACATTTTCATGCCCTGCCTTCCCCAGCTAAGGTTTCCTGGTAGCTTTGGACTTTCCTTGTCTGTCCACTGCCCAACCTACAGAGCTTCACTTTTTCTCAGTTCACTTTTGCTGAAGGTGCCCTTTCATACAAGTCTAAACTACTACCCAGGAACCCCACATCTCTCTGGTTTCTGACTAACACAGTAGTGTCATCAGCATAAGCTGACACCACCAGTGAGGGGCACTGAGGCAACCCTGGTAGCATAAATTCTGATAGTGTGAAGCTTAATGTATTCAGAAGAAGCTCAATAGCTAAAGATTATAGCCGTCCAGAGATAAGACATCCCTGTCTAATTCCTCTCTGAACCTGTACTGGACAGCTCAGCCCACCACACACTTTCACCATGCAAAAAGCTTCCTTGTACAACAAACCCAGCAATGACACAAACCCATCCCCCAAACCATGGTCAACCCTATCAAACGCTTTCTGCTGATCTACTGATACAATTCCAACATCAAACCTGTCCAGTTTACAAATGTCAAGTACGTCTCTCATGAGAAAAAGATTGTCCATAATGGATGTGTCCGGTGCGCAGCACGAATGGTCTCTGTGAATTGTTAATGCTAGACATTTTTTAAGCATGTTCTCATGCACTTTTGAAAGAAGTTTGTAGTCTGTGCATAACAAAACCACTGGTCTCCATTTCTTAAGTAAATCCAAATCCCTCTTCTTCTTTTTATTTCAGTGTAAGAACTGCATGCTGACAGGATGCCAGTAACAGGCCTCTCTGGCTGCCTGTCTGTCTCTCTGTCTGTCTCTCTGTTTGTCTATCTGTCTCTCTCTCTCAGGAACACACAAACACCCCCCCCCAGCTTCTTTGGCCCAACACAAAAACAAGAATCCAGTCTTCATAGAAAAACACACACATACATATAAACTGTCAAATAAACACACACACACACACATACACACACACACATGTAAATATGACAAATGTGATTGGAAGACAAAATTAATTGTCAAAGACATAGACACAGTAATACATAAACACAAAAGCAGTAACACACACACACACACACACACACACACACACACACTGTGAGTGTACTAGCCTTGGAACAACACCAGCACTGTTTGATGGTTGACTACATCTGTTCTCACACACACACACACACACACACACACACACAGCGTGGCAGTAATGGCCGTTCAGAGCGCGAGGGGCAGCCAGGCAAACGGATTTCATTTGTTCCGCAAACTTGGGAAGCATTATGTCGACAAACAACAAATATGTCTTCATGTCTCTGTCTGGTGTGTGTGTGTGTGTGTATGTATGACTTTCTGAGCCTGCGATTCATGCAGAGGGTGTGTATGTATGACCTTGACTCAAAGAGACATATTTATCACATACTGGGTGAGTAGGTAAATGCAACACTTTTGGTTATATGTGTGTGTGTGTGTGTGTGTGTGTGTCTTATAAACACGAAATGAAACCACGTCATAAAGTTCAGGTGGGTGACTTGATGGTGTTTTAAAGAGCCCGTCACAGAGGGCGAGAGAAGTATGTGTGCGGTTTTGTGTGTTTGATTTTGTTTGTGCATGATGTGAGAGAGCTACAAGATGTGTGTTGTGTCGTAAAGTTCAGCAGGGTGGGTCGATGGCTTTTTAAAAAGCTTGCCACAGAAAAAGCAAGAGGTGTGGTGTGTGTGTGTGTGTGTGTGTGTGTGTCCTGCTTTCATTTGTTCTTGGTTGTGATGCACTTAGTTTTGAAAGGTGCTATATAAATACAGTTATTAATATTATTATCATTAGTATCATCATCTGTGTGTTTGTGCGTGCTCTGTTGCCGGTATTATTTTTGGAGAGGTTGTAAGCAGAGAGGTTTGTGGGTAGGTCATGCAGTTTAACTTCCAGGTCAATTAGAGGTCATATGTTCCATTCTGCTGCAGTCATCCTAACCTCTGACCAGCCGTCCATCCTGTTCCTCACTGGTCACCATACGATGTTGTCTGACAGTGTGAAACATGTGACAGAAAGGCCAGTTTAAAGTAGGGCCGGCCGATATATAGGTGTAATATTGATATAAGAAATATCGGTGTAATATCAATGTCGTGAATAAGACGATATATCGATGTTATATCGATATCGTGATAGAAGATGAGCGCTCGGTGTAACATCGACACCGTAACATAGAATGATATATCGGCGTACTATCGATATATTGTGATAGAAGATAGTATAGCGGTGTAATATCGATATCGTGATATAAGACAAGATAATGATGGTATGTCGATACCGTGATATAAGATGATATATCGGTGTGATATCGGCACCGTGATATAAGACGATATATCGGTGTGATATCGATATAAGACAAGATATCGGTGTTATATTGATATCGTGATATAAGACAAGATATCGGTGTTATATTGATATCGTGATATAAGACGAGATATCGGTGTTATATTGATATCGTGATATAAGACGAGATATCGGTGTTATATTGATATCGTGATATAAGACGTTATATCATCTGGGATTTTGGATATAAGTATTGTCTTTTCCTGGGTTAAACAGGCTGCATTACAGTAAAGGGTCAGGCTCGTTGTACCCTCTGCTCCGCCAACATCAGCTGTCTTCTGGGTAACGTCATCACGCACAACCCACCAACACACCATGAAGTCAGCGCTCCAATTAAAGGGACGGCAAAATCATATCCTGCAGCTCACAGACAGCAGAAAGAGCAGTGACAAAAACAAAGACGGGCATTAGCCAGAAATCATAACACCAGGGCTTCATCAACCACCTCTCACCAACACTTAAAACAATCACCCACTATAGATGGAGCACCCAACACCAGAATTTCAGGGCTCTGCACATCCCATCAGGCTTTTCAAAACCAGCACCAGCAGCCTAAATCATCCATGGTAAATGAGACAACACCTCCTGCCTTCAACCTTCAGATATGACAACACCCAGCACCGGGATGCCAGCACTCCCTGCCACCTACTTCCAGTTATCGCAGCAGCCTGCCTCAGCCGGTGGCATCTGGCACCGGGATCCCAGCGCCCCCAGCTGGTCTCCTCCAGTACCCATATGAGCCTGCCTCAGCCAGGGCTCCTGGCACGGGATGCCAGCACACCCCGCTGCCCTTCTCAAGCATTCACATCAATTCGCTTTAGCTGCGGCTGCCGGCATCGGGATGCTAGCACACCCTTGCTGCCCACTTCCAGCAACCACAGCAGCTTGCTTTAGATTGGGCTCCTGGCACTGGAATTTCAGGATCTTCTATCTTTCCGCCTCACCAGCCCCTGCAGCTCATGTCAGCTGGAGCCATCGCCACCAAGATGCTGGCACTCAGCTTTCCTCCACAGCCCACACAGCATCAAGTACCTTCCATACTTAACTCCAGTCGTCCTTCTCAACCCAGTCCAGCCAAGCAGGCATACACCAAGTTGCATGTTAGGGTTAATACTCCTGTCTGTGCCCCTGCCCGAGGCATGGCAAGATGAACTGGAGTTGGTCCCTGGGCACTGCACAGTGGCTTCCCACTGCTCCTAGCTACACAGCTAGGGTGGGTTAAATGCAGAGGAGGAATTTCCCCACGGGGATCAATAAAGTAATAAAAATAAAAATAAATATATAAAATTTTGGAGGCCACAGTGTCTATCAATAGCACAATATCACCACTTTGCCTCTGAAGCGACAGCCTACCTTCAACAATCAATGAAGCCACATACTGGAGCACACTCAACAATGAAATTTATTTTCACATATTTGCAGCTTGTGCAGCCCTTATGTGCTCCCTACGTGTTGCCCCGTCTCACCCAGCCCTCTCCTGCTCCATTCCTGCCAACATTGAGCCACATTAAACCCGAACAAGAGTTTCAGCTTTCTCTCATTTGTTGTCAGTGGCCCCACCAGCACCCATACCTCCTAAACCAGCATCATCTACCCCATCTGTCATCTTTCCCGTAACCACTGGACATTCATTATGCCACCATTAACCATGTCATCCCCCTCATCAAACTCACCGGGGAGGGCCGTGATTCTCAAAAGCAGACATCACCAGGGCTTTCAAAGTTCTCTCTATCCACCCTGACTCCTGGCAATTTATTGGCATCCGCTGGCGAGGTGCATATCACTTTGCTGTTAGGCTCATTTTCAGTTGCAAGCAGCCCTTAACTCTTCGGCACCCTGTCAGAAGCCCTCTGCTGGATCCTGTGTAACAACAAGATTCCATTCCTCATTTATCTCTCAGACGATTTTCGTCATTTCCCCTCCCTCATTGCCACCCGCTTCCGGTCGGTGACTCTGACTTCAGTTCTCTCCGACCTCGGGGTTCCACTGTCTGGAGAGAAAACAGAGGGTCCGTCCATATCCCTCAAGTTCCCTAGATCCACCCTTGACACAAATCTGTTTCAGACTTTACTCCCAGTCAAAAAGCTCAACCAAATCAGCCTTCTGATCTCCATTTTCCTTCTCGCTGCACCAAATACCAACTTTTCTCCTTCCTAGGCCAACTCAACTTCACCCCATGCATCATTCCCCAAGGTTGAGCCTTTATCTCTCACTTGCTATCTATCACTTCTTCCGTCGCATCACTCTTGACTTCCATCTCCCTGGACAGTCCAAGCCGTGCTCAACTCCATCTGTGGCTGAAACTTCTCTTCAGTTGGAATGGAATGACCTTCTTCTACGATGACCAAATGACTCAGCACATGACATCTATCTGAATACTGCTGCCGCTCCTTCTGCCAGTTTTGGGGGTTTCTACTATGGAAGATGGTTCACAGCAAAATTATCCTCAGAGCTTGCAAATTAATGCCAGGTTTCTTCTTCTCTTAGAAATCTATCCCATAATAGCGACAGCTATTCTTTGGGGCCATAAATGGTCCCACAAGTTCATCCTTACACACTCAGACAACCTCGCAGTTGTAGACATAACAAAGGCGCTCCAACGCCCTATCCACCATGACATTTATGTGCCGCCTAATCTGGCACTCTATCACACACTAATAAGTTCTCCATGCAACTCATGTTCCTGGTCACTCCAATGCCATTGCTGACTCGCATGCTTGATTTCCCATTTCAGAAGTTCAGAAGCTCGGCCCCTGCAAATACCCTCCTGTTCCTCCATATTCACCACTGTCACTCAACTTGTAAATCCTGCCCTAATAACCCTGATCGTTGACTCCCAGAACTCCATCATCAACAGCCCACCACCCCCAACCCTATAATCCTACTGGACATCTTGGAAAAAAGTATAATTACTTTCATGACCAGCATAACATAACCTTCCCATCATTCGATCTTATCACCTTGACTTGTTTCATTACCTACACCCACCCACCCGTGATGGCTATTACAACAGATAATATTAAAGTTTATCTCAGTGCCACCAGCTTCTTCTTCAAACTCATAACCAGCAGTCCACACATGGCCTCCAGCCATCCTCAGATAATGTCACTACTCAAAGGACTCCTACAACAACAGCCAGCTAAAACTCCTCATCACCATCCTCTTATTGCCGACTTGCTGTCAGTCTGCATCCACATCATCCGCTCTGGATACGGCATTCCTTACGTTGCTTGAACTCTAGAAGCCATGTTCTTGTTTGCCTTTTTTTTTGTTCTCTCAGATGCTCCGAATTCACCGCCTCAACCATTCACTTCGACCCACGCCACCAGGCTTGCATTTCAGACATCTTATTTCTCAGATGACACCATGGTATTCTAGTTAAAGCAAACAAAACCCAATCAATCCGGTCAGACTACACCCGTCTTTTACTTCAAAGTCCAATCACCACTGAGAACCTTTCGAGATCCTCGGAACCTACTTGTTATTCCGGAAATCTCAGCGCATAACATTGACAGACCCTCTTCTCATCACTGAATAGGGACAAGTGGCTACTTGATTCCAGTTCCACCATCACTTCTGCCACATACACTCGTCTGGCATTTCTCCTGTTCATTACTCTGGACAATCTGCCACTTCAGCCTCCCGCAATGGCATACCAGAACTTCTCATACTTCTCATGGGCCATTGGGCCTCTCAAACGCTACATTCATCCAGATCTCAAAGGTCTTAGATCAGCTCAATCTAAATAACTGGAGGTTTTGGGAATCCTTCATTGCCCAGGTGTCACGGCAGATTCCCTACAAAGCTTCTCCACATTGCAATCAGTCAGGCAAAGAAATACAAGAACTACACACATCAATTGCTTTTCTTTTATAAATTATTTAAACGCATCTTGTTGGCAGTGTGGTCCTTGCTAGTGAACTGAAGCTCATCTAGCAAGTTTCAGGAGCAGGACCACAATGTAACTGCGTCACTTCCGGCATTCCTATAAATGCCCATCCAACCCTCTTCCCTTCCCCTCTCGTATTCTGCGTCCCCCCCCCCCATTTCACTGACTATTCCTCTCTTTCCTCTCCTTCCTAGGTCCAGAGGGGATCCATCGTTGCCTGTGTGCTACAGCGGATTCCCTAAGAAGCTTCCCCACAACGCAGTCAGCAAGTTGAACTACGCACATTAATCCCTTGTCTTTAATAAATAATTTAAACGCATCTTGTTGACAGTGTGGCCCTTCCTAGTGAATGTATAGCTTGTGTCATTGTGAACTTATGAAACATCCAAAAACAGAAATTCACATTTAGCCTTTAAATACCCAGACGTGTTCTTGTTCACCTGTGGAATCAAGGATGACGTGAGATTCACCTAAACAAACAACTGAAAAGAAAGTGCAATAGATAGACATCCTGAAATAGTAAAAGCTGTTTCTATGAGGAGCAGCTCAGAATAAAGCTGTCGTAATATGTAGTGGTCACAGAAAATGATTATGTCAAAAAATCAAGATGATGATGATGATGAATCTGATATAATCAAAGCAGTGATTTCATGGAAACCAACTGAAGATTTATGGTGTGAGAACGCCTGCCTTTATCTTGTGTGTGTGTGTGTGTTTCTATGTGTGTGTATGTAGGTGTTAGTCTGTTTCTGTGTGTGTATGTTTGTGTGTGTGCATGCGCGCATGTGTGTGTGTTAGTCTGTTTCTGTGTGTGTGTGTGTGTGTGTGTAACAGTGAGAGGGAATGGAGTGTCAGTGTATTTAAGTCTGAGGGAAATGATCGGCTAAACTTTTTTTTTTAGCATTAAATGCTGACCCTGTCTTATTTGCTGCAGGGGATATTGTTGGGGCTCATATTTCATGCATTAATATTTCATTTTCAGAAAATTAAGTATACTGTAGAAATCAGTATATTGCAACACCCTGTATTTCTGAGAAGGCTCACCACCTCTCTCTCTCTCTCTCTCTCTCTCTCTCCCTCTCTCTCTCTGAATTACTCTCGCTCGTTCAATTCAGCCAATCAGGTAACCAACGACCCAGGTTCCACCCTGTCAACTTTCGGAGGACGACGAGACCCAAACACACACACACACACACACAAAAGGCCCTTTAGGAGAAGAGGGTAATTGCTTCCATGGCGATGGGAAAGGAAGGCAGAGAACAAGTGTCACTTTGGATTAAGCCCCGCCCGCTGACATCGCCATGGCGATGACACCACTGTTCTGTGTGTGTGTGTGTGTGTGTGTGTGTGTGTGTGTGTGTGTGTCTCGGCTGATCGGGGGTCTGCGTGCCAAAACCAATCTACTTACTGACCTATCTCCCCCACACCTCCTCAGAGAGAGAAAGAGAGAGAGAGAGAGAGAGAGAGAGAGAGAGAGAGAGAGTGAGAGAGAGAGAGAGAGAGAATGCAGAGCTTTACACTGGCTGGTCTTTACGATAAATGGCAAATGAAGAGAAAAGGAGAGGGTGAGAAAGAAAATCGGCTGTTGGGGGGGAGGAGGAGAAAAGGAGAGAGAGGAAACAGAGTGAGCAGTGTAACAGTTATTCATATTAATACTATATTCATTTTTTCTCTATACCTGGAGTCCATCCCAGCATGCACTGGGAAGAGGTAGCAAGACACACTAGACTGGTCACCAGTCCATCACAGGAGACACAGACACACACAGACACAGACACACTTGCTTGCTGGTAGTCTGGTGATGACGTCCCTCCTCGTTAACGGTGCGTTCTGTGATGACTCTCGAGTCCAACTCTTGAGCCACCCGTTGTATTGCACGGTGGGCATATGAGGTCCGAGTTAGTGGATTGTGCCGCTGCCGACCGTCGCTCAGCGTCGGGCCCGAATATGAACGTCGGGAACGACAAATGCTCCTGTGGTGTGACATGATGCAAGGCCAGCGTCAGACGCCCCACGACCCCGACTCCACAAGGCCAGCGTGTCAGATGTGTTTGCATTTTCCGTCTAGTCTGAAACCCCTGACCGACGGTCAGAGACGTGTTCCTGACGCTGACCAATAGGATGTGTGCGCTCCACTCGTAAGGACGGTGTGGCTGCAGGGGGTTTAGCTACACACTACACTTGCTCTTAGCCAAAAGGCCGAGAAGAAGAAGAAGAAGGAGGAGGAGGAGGAGGAGGACCTTTAGCTACAGTGACCGCGTGCTCAGCTCCCCTTTTCTTGGCTTCGGTTTAGGGGAGTGTGAACCCACCCGACATTAAAACATATCGTTGTATCTTCATTTACCAGAGTGACGTTACACAGTTCCCAAAACCCCATCCTTCTGCTTACATACAGCGACGCTAACGTTAGCGCTAGCTAGCTAGGCTAATTTTCTTGACATGGACAGATTCGTTACCTCAAGTTCTCTTTAAAGGATGGACAGCTCATATTGTCCTCTTCGTCACACCCAGGGACGGGTCCACAGTCGCCTTTTCTTTGTTTTCTTTTTCTTTTCCGAGCACAAGACCGCTAGCATCACACATACCGCTTCCTCTATGATTGACACTTCTTGACCCGCCTCCCCGACGACCTATGAACTCACATACGGTCGTGATGACAGCAGATGATGTAATGACGGCAGCGTGATGGGTCGGGATCATACTTGTAGTGTGGCCAGTCTGGCGGCCAAGACATTAGTCTTTCCTGTTATTATTTTTTTTCCATATTCGTCTCTATGTCCAGCTATTCTACACCTCTGTGGCAGATCTCCTGCCAGTTGGAACGGTTGATGGCAGCTTGCTCCAGTCTCAAGGGGTCGATACAACACTTCTTCAGTGATGCTTTTAGCTGGTCTTTGTATCAATTCTTTTGACCTCACTGCAGACCGGCGGCCCAGGTTAGCTGTCCATACAGGACTTGTCATGGTAGGCGTTCTTGGGGCATCCTGATGACATGCCCAAGCCAGCACAGTTGGTGTTCAGTGACCGTGACTTCTGTGCTCTTGCAGTTTGTCCTAGCAAGAATCTCAGCATGAGGAACACAGTCATGCCACGTGATCCTCATGATTCGCTGCAGACACCTTATATGGAACCACTCTAGCAACCTTCGGTGAAGGCTGTACGTGACCCAGGCTTCACAGTTGTACTATAGGAGAGTTGTGATCCAGACGGCTTTGTAAATGGCAATTTTGGTGTGCAGGTGGAGATGTTTGTTTTGGAAGACCTTACATCAGAGTTTATCGAAGGCTACAGAGGCTTGTTTGATTTTATTGTGAATTTCGTGATCAGTGTTGCAGCCCTCAGAAAGGATGCTGCCCACGTATTTGAAAGATGGAGCCACTGAGAGTGGTTGGTTTTCTATACGTAGTGAAGACAGGCATGGTGGGTGGGGGGCTGGACCTCCAGTGGCATAACACTTCAGTCTTGGTGGTGTTGACTGTAGGTATTCACAATTGCGGCAAGGATGGTTTGCAGGTCTTCTGGTGTGCTGAGGTAGGGGGCAGAGATCAATGTTTTCAATAATTTTGTTGTCCACTTTTATGGTGGGCTGGGTAGATGGCTGGTTTGGTGAAGGGTGATATAGGACTTGGGTCTTCTTGATGTTTAATGCTACACCCAGGGCTCTGTGTGCCTTGACAAAGGCCTTCAGAATGTCCTGAAGGTCTTCTGTGGAGTTTGCTGCGATGGTGTTGCCATCTGCATACTGAAGCTCCTTGATGGTGGTGTTGCACACTTTCATCAAAGAAAGTTGAATCAGTTCATAATTTTCTTACCTGGATTATTGAGCATGCATAAAGACATGTTGCAGACTTTGCTCTTGGCCTTGAACCTATTAAGGTTGAAGAGCCTGCCGTCAGTTCTGTATAGGATTGGGATCTTCGCCAATGAGGTGGAGTATGGCAGCAATAAAGATGGCAAACAGGTTGGGCGCGATGATGCATCCCTGTTTGACCCCTGTTCTCACAGTGATGGGCTCTGACTCAGAGCTGCTGTTGCTGAGCACTGTGACTGACATGCCATCATGTAGAAGCCTCAATATTCTGATGTATTTGTCACAGCAGCAATATCTTGATAGTATGCTCCACAGAGTCTGGCGGTCTACTGAGTCAAACGCCTTTGTCAGGTCTTTGTAAGCCATGTACAAAGGCTGCCTTTGTTCAGGCCATTTTTCCTGGGGTTGGCGTGCTGTAAATATGTCTGCTGTACCTCTGGATGGACAGAAGCCACAAAGATTCTGGTAATACTTCCTCAGCCAGTGGTAGCAGTGCGAGGACACGAGCGAGGACTTTGCCTGTTGTTGACAGGAGTGAGATGCCCCTGTAGTTTCCATATTCCACCTTGTCCAATTTCTTGAACATGGCCACTATTAGAGCATCCCTGAGCTCTGAGGGAAGTTCTTCTTTTCCCCAGACATTCAGGAGGAGGGCATGGATGTGGTATAGGAGCTCTGGTCCAACTTCCTTTAAGATCTCAGCTAGGATCCTATCTGGACCGGCGGCCGTGTTGTTCTTAAGGCTCCTGATGGTATCTCAAACCTCTCTCATGGTGGGAAATTCCCTCACGTCTTCTTTGATGTGACTCTGGGGAACGTGACTGGCAATGTCTGGTTCAGCACAGCTGAACCGCACCGCATCTTTGCCAAAAAAGGCTCACATTTTATTTGGCATATTTGGGCAATATTTGCTATTATACATGTGGGACACTTCAGGCTCACATCCATTTTGTCAGGGCCAGAAGAAGGCCATCAGTGCCGCATCACTGCCTGAAGTGGCCCACATCTGGATGTTATCTGGGACAAGTACATATGGTACATATTCCCTTCCTCAGACAGGTGAAGTCAAACTTCAGCAAATACAACTTTCACCTTTTTGTCTAATCTGAATTTGGGGAGAGAAAACGACAACGGACTATCTCAAAGCGCCGTGTGTTGTGTTGATGTCTTGATAGGAAGAGAGAGGAGTGGAGGACCTCACAGGCATCTTCACAAAGTTCTGTGAAAACTATCAGTCACAAAATGTTCTAAGAATTGGCTCCTAAAGATGAAATCCTACTTAAGATCAAAACTAGGAAAACATCTCACGTGGAAAAGTGTTAAGAGCAACTGAGATGACTTTGAAGTACTGCGCGCACACAAACACACACACACATGCACGCCAGTGGCGGCTGGCCAGTAGAGGGCACTGGAGCGCCGCCCCCTTCAAACATCAAGAGATGAAAATCTACTTCAACATGTTAAATATAATTTAGTTGTGTAATGATATAATAATGATGAAATAAAAGTGTTGTCAGTCTGTGAGCGCCTGTCAGCAGCCATTAAATACTGGTTCAAATAGTATTTGGTTGGTTCCTGTCTGAATACATATACTTCCTGTCTGAATACATATACTTCCTGGGTGAGTGGCGCCGGCCAAACCATACCTTCTGTAAGCCCTCAGACTTGTGGCGAGCAGGTGACCTGAGGCTGCTGTCTGATTGGTTTGTTCAGGTTTTCCAGGGGGCGCAGTTCTGTGCTGCCCCAGACACGCCCACTTTTATTGGCAGTGACTTGTTATTGTTTTAATGTTTTTAATCTAATGTGATTGGACGATTCTCGTGGCTGTCAATCATGTTCACACCCACCACGACGCCTCGTCTCGACTGTCAATCATCCACCGTCTACCAACCCTGATAAACTCTATAGGCTACATTGTCCTTCTTAATAACTCTGTGACTGGGTGGACATTAAAGCAGCTGTCAGGTGTGCTGCACCAAGGTACGTTGCGCCCCCCCAAAAAAATTTTTTACCACCAGCCGCCACTGATGCACAACCAAGTAGTGAAATCCTTCAAGCAGCTGGTTTTTAATAAAACTCCCCCTGTATGCTTTTAATTTCACTCCCCCATCTCACTCTGTGTGTGTGTGTGTGTGTGTCTCTCTCTCCGTCCCTCTCTGAGCAGCATCCCTCAGTCAGACTCCATTAAGGTGGTTTGTTTTACCTCTGTTGGCATTTGGAGGTGTTCACATGTATCTGCCCTGTAAATCTGCCACGCAGGCTTTGTTTAATGTCACCCCAAGCATGACCACGTCCACAGCCGACCCTCATATGTGCCGTTTAAACAGTGTGTCCTCCCAGTCTCACACACACACACACACACACACACACACACACACACACACACACACACACACACACACACACACACACACCAGTATACTTATCAGCAAAAATAAGACTCATGTTTCTCCTAATAGGTACCTTATGTCCAACAGCCACATTGCCGTCCTTATGAATTGTGTGTGTGTGTGTGAGAGAGAGAGAGAGAGAGAGAGAGAGAGAGAGAGAGAGAGAGAGAGAGAGAGCGAGCGAGAGAGAGACAGCAAGAGAGCGAGCGAGAGAGGACACAGATTGAAAGAAGGAAAAAGTAATACAAAACAAAGAAGGGGCAACGAGAGATGTAGAGTGATGTGAACAGGAAGATGGAGAGAAACGAAAGAGTGAAAAAGAGAAAAGCAGTAATTGAGATGTACAGACAGAAAGAAACCAGGGAGACAGGAAAAGAGAAAGAGAACACAGAATGACAATGAGAGAGGAAACTTTTAATAAAAACAAAGAAGGTTGGAGGACACAAATTGAGCAAGAGAGAGAGGACAGAAAGAAAGAGAAAAACAGAGCGAGAGAGAGAGAGAGAGACAGAGAGAAAGAGGACGGAGAGAGAATTTGAATTTTAAACAACTCTATTTTACATAAATCAAAACTTCAACGATGACATAGCCATTTCACAACATCAACAGAAGTAACTCCTTTACATTAAAACACCCAAAGAGGTCATCTTCCATCACAGAACCCCAGAGAGAGACAGAGACAGAGACAGAGAGGACAGAGAGAGAGCGAGAGAGTACCGAACACAGTGTCTTGAGCAAGAGTCAGAATGGCTTTCTACCAATCACCACACTACAAATCATATCTACACCCTGCACACAATAATTAATCAACATGTTCACCAAAAAAATAAAGAAAAATATTTGCATGCTTCCTTGATTTTAAGAAAGCATTTGATTCTATCTGGCACGGTGGCTTATACTATAAAATCATCTAAAGTGGCATAGGGGGTAAAATGTTTGACATAATCAAATCTATATATTTGGAAAATAAGTGCGGTGTAAAACTTGGCGACAAAAGAACAGAATACTTCACTCAGCGAGGGGTGAGACAGGGCTGCAGTTTGAGTCCAACCCTGTTCAATATCTACATCAATGAGTTAGCGGTGTTACTGGAACAATCTGCAGCTCCTGGCCTCACCCTAAACAACACAGAAGTTAAGTTCCTGCTCTATGCAGATGACCTGGTGCTGCTGTCACCCACAGAACAGGGTCTACAGCAGCATATGGATCTGCTAGAGAAATACTGTCAGAACAGGGCCCTGGCAGTAAACTTACAAAAGACAAAAATTATGATCGTCCAGAAGAAGCCCAGGTGTCAGGAAAGTAGACACCTATTTACTCTAGGTAACACCGCCCTAGAGCACACGTTAAGTTATGATGAACTGGGACTGAGGGTCAGTTGGACTGAGGGTCAGTGGGACTGAGGATCAGTGGGACTGAGGATCAGTGCCCCGGGAGGCTTTGGTCTGGTAGTGAATGCACTTAAAGAGAAAGCCCGAAGAGCTTTCTAATGCAATAAAAAGAACATTCTATAAAATACACATTCCAATTAAAATCTGGTCCAAAATCTTTGACAGTGTCCTCCTGCCCATTGCAGTATATGGAGGTGAAGTATGGGGTCCACTCAGTCAGCAAGACTACACTAGATGGGGCCAACATCCAATAGAAGCCCTGCATGCAGAATTCTGTTGAAACTTGCTAAACGTCCAAAGGAAAACACCGACACGTGCATGCAGGGCAGAATCAGGCCGTTTCCCATTGATAACAAATATCAAAACAGATCACTTAAATTCTGGATGCACCTTAAATCACGTCCTCACCACACACTGCAGTTTACAGTAGTCCAGATCCAAGAGCTAAGAACGAGTCCCCTCAGTCAGCTGGTTGTGAAACTAACTGACCCTGTAACCACTGACACAGATGAGTTTCAGACCAGCACTGCTGACCAACCACAGACTAGAGGAAACCACATCATCACACAATGCAACAACTCATATGTGGAACACTGGGACACAGAAACCAAATGACAACACAAATGAGAATGTTATCGGGCCCTAAAAAGAGAAGACAAACTGGCTGACTGTCTGTCCACTGTCAGAGACAGTCAGCAGAGACACATCCTTACCAAGTACAGACTCACAGACCACAGTCTAGCCACTGAAAAGGGCAGACACACAAAACATCTTGGCTACAAAAAGAGCAAAGAACATGTGGTCCCTGTACGGCAGGTGAGGTGGAGACAGAGATGCACTTCCTGCTAAATTGTGAGACATTCCAGAACATAAGAGAGAAACACCAGGAGACATCTGAAAACCAGATTCCAAATGTTCTACTGCTGGATGAGAAAGAGCAATGGCCACTTATTTTAGGAGAGGGTCAAAGGTCACACCTTGCTGCACAATGTGTCAGAATGCCACAGCCTAAAGGTCAGTGAGTGACCAAAACACTGTCAGTTGCTGTCAGTTGCTGTTCAAATACTCTTCTATATTTCTACCAGATCTACCTGTTCCTTTTCCTTTTATTTTAACTTTTCTTTTGTTTTGTTTAATAGTCTATTAATCTGTTTCTCTGTCACCTGCTTCGACAACATTGTAATTAATGCAGTCATGCCAATAAAGCATCACTGAATTGAATTGAATTGAATTGAGAGCAAGAGCGATAGCGAGAGAGAGAGAGAGGACAGAGAGAGAGAGAGAGAGACAGAGAGAGAGGACAGAGAGAGAGAGGACAGAGAGAGAGAGAGAGAGAGAGAGAGAGAGAGAGAGAGAGAGAGAGAGAGAGAGGACAGAGAGAGAGAGAGAGAGAGAGAGAGAGAGAGAGAGAGAGAGAGAGAGAGAGAGAGAGAGAGAGAGACAGCGATGGGAAGGGTTGCAGTGTGTCTGGGTTATAAATCTGGTTAAAGTGTGAATAAGCCTCATTCTGGGCCAGAACAGGCAAGACTAGACATACAAGGACATGTACATCTCTCTCTCTCTCTCACACACACACGCACGCACGCACACACACACACACACACACACACACACACACACACACACACAAAACCTGGAAATGTATCCAGATTGTTAACGCAATAGAATTTTGGAACTTGTGTTTCATTGTTGGGGTGGCGCGGTGGTGCAGTGGTTAGCACTGTCGCCTCACAGCAAGAAGGTCCTGGGTTCGAGCCCCAGGGTAGTCCAACCTTGGGGGTCGTCCCGGGTCGTCCTCTGTGTGGAGTTTGCATGTTCCCTCCGTGTCTGTGTGGGTTTCCTCCGGGGGCTCCGGTTTCCTCCCACAGTCCAAAGACCTGTAGGTCAGGTGACACACCGTACTAAACTGTCCTTAGGTGTGTGTGTGTGTGTGGTGGTGGTGGGGGGCGGCCTGTGTGATGGCCTGGTGGCCTGTCCAGGGTGTCTTCCCGCCTGCCGCCAAATGACTACTGGGATCGACTCCAGCATCCCGCGACCCTGAGAGCAGGATGAGCAGTTCGGATGGATGATGGACAGATAATGGATGGATGACGGATAATGGACGGATAATGGATGAATGGATGGATGATGGATAATAAATGGAGGTTTCATTGTTCAGTATTTTCTTGTCTGTACTTCAACACTGCTGTTCATCTGAATGACAGTTCTGAGCAACTAATGCACTTCTCATGTCCAGAGGAGAAAAATCTGCTGAATGTCACTCGAATACAGAACAACTCCAGAACCTGGTTCATTAGAATACGCACACTAGAATACTGAACAACTCCAGAACCTGGTTCTTTAGAATACTCACACTAGAATACTGAACAACTCAAGAACCTGGTTCATTAGAATACTGACACTAGAATACTGAACAACTCAAGAACCTGGTTCATTAGAATACTGACACTAGAATACTGAACAACTCCAGAACCTGGTTCATTAGAATACCGACACTAGAATACTGAACAACTCCAAAACCTGGTTCATTAGAATACCGACACTAGAATACTGAACAACTCCAAAACCTGGTTCTTTAGAATACTCACACTAGAATACTGAACAACTCCAGAACCTGGTTCATTAGAATACCGACACTAGAATACTGAACAACTCCAAAACCTGGTTCATTAGAATACTCACACTAGAATACTGAACAACTCCAAAACCTGGTTCTTTAGAATACACACACTAGAATACTGAACAACTCCAGAAACTGGTTCATTAGAATACTGACACTAGAATACTGAACAACTCCAGAACCTGGTTCATTAGAATACTCACACTAGAATACTGAACAACTCCAGAACCTGGTTCTTTAGAATACTCACACTAGAATACTGAACAACTCCAGAACCTGGTTCATTAGAATACTGACACTAGAATACTGAACAACTCCAAAATCTGGTTCGTTAGAATACTGACACTAGAATACTGAACTCCTCCAGAACCTGGTTCAATAGAATACTGACACTAGAATACTGAACAACTCCAGAACCTGGCTCTTTAGAATACTGACACTAGAATACTGAACAACTCCAGAACCTGGTTCATTAGAATACTCAGAATCATCAAGAGTTAAACGGCGGTGGTGAGTTCTCACTTCCCCTGTTTAAACATTAACTTTGATTTGCTTTAATTCTTCTCATGGTCATGCACGTTGTGGTTGTGGTAATGCTGATGGTGTGATGCTGATGGCGTGATGCTGACGATGTGATGCTGATGGCGTGATGCTGATGGTGTGATGCTGATGGCGTGATGCTGATGGTGTGATGCTGACGATGTGATGCTGACGGCGTGATGCAGATGACGTGATGCTGATGGTGTGATGCTGATGGCGTGATGCTGATGGTGTGATGCTGATGGCGTGATGCTGATGGTGTGATGCTGACGATGTGATGCTGACGGCGTGATGCTGACGTGATGCAGATGACATGATGCAGATGGCATGACACTGATGGTGTGATGCCGATGGTGTGATTCCAATGACGTGACGCTGACGATGTGATGCCGATGGTGTGATTCCGATGGCGTGATGCTGACGATGTGACGCCGATGGTGTGATTCCGATGACGTGATGCTGACGATGTGATGCTGATGATGTGATGCAGATGACGTGATGCAGATGGCATGACACTGATGGTGTGATGCCGATGGTGTGATTCCGATGACGTGACGCTGACGATGTGATGCCGATGGTGTGATTCCGATGGCGTGATGCTGACGATGTGACGCCGATGGTGTGATTCCGATGGCATAACGCTGACGATGTGATGCCGATGGTGTGATTCCGATGGCGTGATGCTGACGATGTGATGCCGATGGTGTGATTCCGATGGCGTGATGCTGACGATGTGACGCCGATGGTGTGATTCCGATGGCGTGATGCTGACGATGTGACGCCGATGGTGTGATTCCGATGACGTGATGCTGACGATGTGATGCTGATGACGTGATGCAGATGATGTGATGCAGATGGCATGACGCTGATGGTGTGATGCCGATGGCGTGATTCCGATAGTGTTATGCTGATGCTGCTGCACCACCGCCTGCAGTGTGCACACACACGCTACGCCATGTGTCATCACGCAGAATGCTAATGTTATGGAAATGAAATGAGTAAAGATGGTAAATATTGATATTAATCTGACTCAATTATTAAGGAAAAATTCAAAATGAGGGATTTTTGAAGTAAATCAGTTCAGCAGATGAACCACAGGTCATTTTCCTCCGCCCCCCCTCCCCCCACATTAATAATCAGACAAATAAGACCAACCACGTGCATGTCTGCACCATTTACAATAACCACATTTATAATTAACATCTTCACATCGATCTACTTCCCACACACATGCATATTTTTTACATTAATGAGCGACTGCGCGTGACGCGTTGAGATTTATAACCTCAAACTGCGATTATCCAAACGGGGATTTATTTCAATGTTGAGCCGGCGCTCTCTAACACGCATTTATTTCAGGACGCCACCGCGACGCTTCACAAATTAACACACGACAAAACATACAACAAGATAACACTGAATCCCTACATCGAAACAACCATGAGGGAGGAGGTCAAAGGTCACAACTACAAAAACAAGACGGAGAAGAGAAGCAGCGGAGAGAAAGAAGGATGATGGATGTGATTCTACTGTCTCACTGCATGTGAAGGCGAGAGAGCATCTGGAGAAAGGCAGAAAAGAGAGAGAGGGGCGAGAGCAGATGGGGAGAGAGACGACAGAGCAAGGTGAACAGAGACTCGGGCGACAGAGAGAGACAGAGAAAGAGAGACAGAGACAGAGACACAGAGACACAGAGAGAGACAGAGAGACAGAGACACAGAGAGAGACAGAGAGAAAGAGAGAGACAGAGACAGACAGAGAGACAGAGACAGAGACACAGAGAGAGACAGAGAGAGAGAGACAGAGAGAGACAGAGAGAGAGAGACAGAGAGACAGAGAGAGAGAGAGAGAGAGACAGAGACACAGAGAGAAAGAGACAGAGACAGAGAGAGACAGAGAGACAGAGACAGAGAGACAGAGAGAGACAGAGAGAGAGAGACAGAGACACAGAGAGAAAGAGACAGAGACAGAGGAGGGAAGGAAGAAAAAAAGACAGTTGTGTAAATGGAAGGTAGAGAAAAATCTATAGGAGGCCGATTATGATGTAAACATTGGAAATGTTTACTACTACTATTACTTATATTACTACTAATATTATACTAATACACTGCTAATACTACTACTACTGTTATTGCTACTACTACTGCTACCATTGCAACTACTTCCACTAATACTACTACCACTACTACTGCCACCGCTAGTATAACTACTCTACTACCACTACTACCACCGGTACTACTGCTACTACTATTACTACTACTACTATTACTACTACTACTTTTGGCTGCTCCCATTAGGGGGCGCCATAGCGGATTATCTGTTTCCATCTCTTCCTGTCCTCTGCATCTTCCTCTGTCACACCAGCCACCCGCATGTCCTCCCTCACCACATCCATAAACCTCCTCTTTGGCCTTCCTCTTCTCCTCTTCCCTGGCAGCTCCATATTCAGCATCCTTCTCCCAGTATACCCAGCATCTCTCCTCCACACATGTCCACACCATCTCTATCTTGTCTCTCTTGCTTTGTCTCCAAACCGTCCAACCTGAGCTGTCCCTCTAATATACTCCTTCCTAATCCTGTCCTTCTTCATCACTCCAAGTGAAAATCTTATCATCTTCCTCTCTGCCACCTCCAGCTCCTCCTCCTGTCTTTTCATCAGTGCCACTGTCTCCAAACCATACAACATAGCTGGTCTCACTACCATCTTGTAAACCTTCCCTTTAACTCTTGCTGGTACCCTTCTGTCACACATCACTCCTGACACTCTTCTCCACCCACTCCACCCTGCCTGCACTCTCTTCTTCACCTCTCTCCTGCACTCCCCGTTACTTTGAACAGTTGACCCCAAGTATTTAAACTTGTCCACCTTCGTCACCTCTACTCTGCATCCTCACCATTCCACTGTCCTCCCTCTCATTCACCCATATCGTCACCTTCTTAAAATAATGGCCTAATATAAGTCATATTTTCAAGTTTTTCAAAAATCAGAATAAACTGAAACAAATATAGAATATATGACATTTCTTATGATTAAGAAATATCATATATTCTATATTTGTTTCAGTTTAAATATGACTTAGGCCATTACTATAAGAAGGTGACGATATGTATTCCATCTTGCTCCTACTGACTTTCATTCCTCTTCTCTCCAGTGCATACCTCCACCTCTCCAGGCTCTCCTCCACCTCTCCAGGCTCTCCTCCACCTGCACCCTACTCTCACTACACATCACAATGTCATCTGCAAACATCATCGTCCATGAAGACTCCTGCCCGATCTGGTCCGTCAACCTGTCCTTCACCATTGCACATCCCGCCACCGTCACACAGCTGGATATAGTCTACTAGTGTGTGTGTGTGTGTGTGTGTGTGTGTGTGTGTGTGTGTGTGTGTGTGTATTTGAGTGTGTGTATTTGAGTGTGTGCATGTAAAATACTCTTCGTTGCACCCGGAAGATGTTTTGGTGATACAGGAAGGCACATTGATGGTGCACTGATGACCACCAGGTTCAATGAAGAAATGCCTAAATGTTAATATGAGGAGCGACGCCCCCAGTCACGCACTCTACACGTGGAATCCCTCCTCTCTTGCTCCCCCTGAGGGTTCTTCCCATTTTTTCTCCCTGTTAAAAGGGGTTTTAGGGAGTTGCTCCTTATCCAATGGGAGGGTCTAAGGACAGGAAGTTGTGTTGCTGTAAAGCCCCTTGAGGCATATTGATAATTTGTGATATTGGGCTACACAAATAAAATTGACTTGACTTGATTTGTTTATGGTGGTGTAATGGCGCCTCTCCGGCGGGCAGATGGCGAGGCCGTGGGCGTCGCTCCTCATCTCAACCTTTAGGCCTCAACAACAAGCTCATCTCGTTATCCCACTGCTGATGGGATTTCTCTTATTTCCAGAAGCTTCTTGGTTCACAAGACAGTTAATGAGGTCTGGTGAACCAAGAAGCCTCCTCAAAATACTGATAGCCTGGGGCATCCGGGTGGCAGGGGGGTCTGTTCCGTTGCCAACCAACACGGGGATCGCCAGTTCAAATCCCCGTGTTACCTCCGGCTTGGTCGGGCGTCCCTACAAACACAAATGGCCGTGTCTGTGGGTGGGAAGCCGGATGTGGGTACGTGTCCCGGTCGCTGCACTAGCGCCTCCTCTGGTCGGTCGAGGCACCTGTTCGGGGGGGAGGGGGAACTGGGGGGAGTAGCGTGATCCTCCCACGTGCTACGTCCCCCTGGTGAAACTCCTCACTGTCAGGTGAAAAGAAGTGGCTGGTGACTCCACATGTATGGGAGGAGGCATGTGGTAGTCTGCAGCCTCCCCAGATCAGCAGAGGGGGTGGAGGAGAGACCGGGACGGCTCGGAAGACTGGGGTAATTGGCAGGATACAATTGGGAAAAAAAGGGGGAAAAAATACTGATCGCCTCCTCCGACTGGCTGGCGGCCATTACTACTGCACACGAAGACTTGCTTTCCTCCGCTGAACTTGGTGGTCCACAGAGCGCCATCTTCGTGCCCCCCTGTTTCCCTGAAACAACTTCTGCACACAGTGAAGAATATCTTACACACACACTCACACACACACACTCACACACACTTACACAAACTCACACACACACACACACACACACACACACTATCGTCCTCCTTTCAGTCGCTCTTCTTTTCTGTTATTCTTCCTTCTCTTTCGTCTCTCTCATCTTATCATCATCTACCTTTGTGCTACCCTCCTTCATCCATTTCACCTTCTCCACTCCTCTCCCTATCCCCCTGCTCATATCCACTCCTCTTTCCTCCTTTCTTCCTCATTCAGCCTCTTCTCTCCTCCTCCTCCTCCTCCTCGCACTGGGCTCGGTGGAGTGGAACAGCTCAGTATTAGCTCTGAAATTAGCAGCAGTCCCTTGTTAAAGAGTTGGCAGGGAGCACGGACAGCCCAGCCTCGGCTGATAACACACACACACACATGCGCGCACACGTGCACACACACAAACATGCACGCACACACACACGCACACACAAACATGCACGCACACATGGCTGAAGAAGACATGCTTGCTCACACAAGGAAAAATGCACACAGGTACACACAGAGGGACATGGATACACACACACATATGCACACACACACACACACACACACATAAATGGATATGCACAAACGCACAAACACAAGTGATAGGTTTTGTTATAGTCCGATGCCAGGATCAGATTATACGAACCCAGCCCGATTTCGACACAATTTTGTTGTCGCCGACAAGTTTCCAGCATCAGGCCCGATTACAAACGTTGGGAACGACAAATGGGCGTCTTCACCCCGCGTAGTGTGACATCATTCAAAACAGTGATGAGTTGTCTGGGACCCCCACCACACCCCAACCACAAGTCCAGAATTCTTTGTATTTTCCTGCCTAGTCTGACATCTCCTATGACATGTTCCAAGACGCTGACCAACAGGATGACAGAGTTCCCCCTGGTGGACAGATGTAAACATGGCAAAGAGAACGAGGGGTGCTGCTGTTGCTGCTGTCAGGTATAATGACAAAACAGTAGCAACAATACCTCTGCAGGCCTTTTTGATGTTTCCTCGGGAAACCATGACAGCCTCAACAAGCGTAGTCCTGACTGTCGCAGAGGAAAAGGTGGTCTTCGCAAGGAAGTCCGTATAAAACAGCGGCTCCTCAAAAAGGCACATTTCTGGTCTGGGGTCAGGAGTCCGTGTGACGTTCAGCATCTGCCAGGCTTCAACCACTGGGTTGTAAAAAAAGGTGCGAGTCCAGTCAGGTCTGCTTCCGATGACTTCAGCAGAAAAAGTTGTTAATCCAACCCAAGCCGGCCAGCTTTCCTAAGAAGCAGCCGTGCAGGAGCCAACAGGAAGTGACCACAGCCGTATAGCAGCCACTGTGCCATCTGTAGTGTGAAGGCCGCAGGTCTGGATAGAATGTCTATAAGTCCTTGTCCTCCCTCTGCCACAGAGAGATACAGGGCCGATGCTCTCAGCCAGTGCTGACCAGACCAGAAAAATTCACCAGGAGCCTCTGCATCTCTTCCACAAGGCCTGGTGGTGGCACCACAACAATGAGTCTGTTTCATAGAGATGAGGCGACCAGGTTATTAACTATCAGAGCTCTTTCCCTGTAGGACAGCTGGGGTAGAAACCAGTTTTATTTAGCCAACTTGGCTTCCACCTTCTCCAGCACTCCTTCCCAGTTTTACCTCTGAAAGTCCTCAATTCCTAAAGATACTCCTAGGAGTTTAATACTTCCTTCTCCCCACTTAAGGTTCCTAGGAGGACTAGGAGGACCCACTGACCCACCCAATGAGCCTTACTTTTTCCTCAGTTAACTCTGGCTGAAGAAGCCTTTCCATATAAGACCAGGCTTTCTTTCAATTCCCGGACATCTCCCTGTCCCTGGACAAACACATTAACAACATCAGCGTATGCTGATACAACAACAGAAGGGTGCTGAGCTAGCTCTGGCAGAGACAGATCCCTCAGCCTGCTCCTCAACCTACACAAGAGAGGCTCAATGTCAATATCGTAATGCTGGCCTAAGATGGGGCAGCCCTGCCTGATCCTTTTCTTAACTGGCAGAGGACAGCTTAACCCTCCCCCCACCTTCACTACACATGCACCACTACAGAACAGCTTTATCCAGCACAGAAACCCCTCCCCAACACTAAAGGCCTGCAAGGTAGAGAAAAGAAAATCATGATCTACATGGTCTAAAGCCTTCTCTTGGTCATTAGATAAGATACCAACATATATAATTTACATATATCAAACACATCTCTCATTAAAAATAAATTATCTAGCATAGATCTGTCTGGAACACAATAAGATTGATCTGCACCAATCAATAGTTCAATACACATTTTCAGTCTGTTTGATAAAAGTTTGGAGATAATTTTATCGTCTGTACACAAAAGAGCTACTGGTCTCCAGTTTTTTAAAAGGGCTAAATCTCCCTTCTTAGGCAGCAGAGAGAGAACTGCACACCTACAGGAAACTGGAAGTGTCCCTTTCTTAAAACACTCTCTAAAAAGGTCCAGAAGATCCTGTCCCAAAACACTCCAGAAGTGTTTAATTAATTCAGATGGTAAGCCATCTATTCCTGGAGCCTCACCCGACGCCATCTGAGACACCGCAGCGGTCAGTTCATCCAGAATTATGTCCAAGCTCAATGTCGGCTGTTCTTGTGGACTCAGCTGAGGAAGGCCCTGTAGGTCTGCAGCAGAGTCCACATCACAGCCATCTGCCCTGAACAAGTCTGCGTAGAAGTCCACTGCAGGTTTCCTCATCTCAGCTGAATCTGTGGTCACCTTTCCATCAGGGAGACGAAGACACACCATCTGTTTTTTGTTTTTGTTTTTTGAACCTTTGACTTCTCTGAATTAAAGAAGAAAGCATTTGGTGCTTCCATGTCCTGAAGTCTGGCGACGCATACTCAGACTAAGGCTCCTTTAGCTCGCTCTCTCGCTCTCTCTCTCTCTCTCTCTCTCTCTCTCTCTCACAGGAAGGAGTCCATCTGCTGTCTTTTACAGTGTAAGAGATCATTATGCTGCTGGTCAGTTTGTGAGACAGAGATTTCTTCCAGGTCTCTTGTCTCTTCTTCTAACGCCCATACAGCTCTCTTAACGTTGGCTGTGGAATTATATGTGTACTGCTGGCAAAAAAACTCCAATTTGGGCCTTTCCTACCTCCCACCACCGAGTAAGAGAGATAAAAGTCTTCCTTAAATCTCCAATAATCCTGAACAATTTAAAATTTTCACAAAAATTACGCTCGTAATAATTTAACGTTAAAATGCCAAAATAAATAAAATAAATAAAACTGGGTTTTCAGGTAGGAGATAAAGTCAGCTCCATTAAAAACTAAACGATGGTGTGTAAAAGTGACAGGGTGAATCTGACAATTAACAACTCGAGCTGTAAAAGAACTAGATACATAAAACCTGTCCAATCTAGCTGCACTAACTCTGCCAGCTGATATTCTGACCCAAGTGTGCTGTCCAACTGAAGGGTGCTTCATCCTCCACACATCAACCAAACCAGATTTCTTTAAGAAGTGGGAGAGGACAGAGGATGACTGAAGGTGTGGTTCCTCTCCAGTCCCGTCTAAAGTAAAGTCAGTGCAACAATTCCAGTCTCCACCCAATATAGTACACCCCCTGGATTAATGCCACTTAATTTTTCGTTAACATTTTTAAGAGCCCTTCATGCTCAGAGCCTTTGTTTAGTTTTATTAATTTTTTATGCACCAAACTTAAACTCCTCTATTTCAGCTGTCACCATAAGGACTCTGCCCTTCACGAGCTCTGTGCTGGATAAAATGTTTGCATTTAAGGCAAAAGAAAATAAAATTGCAACACGTGCCCTAAAATGTGTCCCATGGCTAACGACCTGCTGCCCTTCCCACCATGAACCCCGGCCCATTTCATTTGTGCCGTCACTGTGCTTCTTGCAGAAAAACCACATCCAGTCTTTTCTGCTTGATTACTTCTGCTATTAGAGGTATTTTCTGTGCATCTCTACCTCATTCACATTTAATGAAGCCACCCTGAACGCCTGCACATGAGGAGAAGAGCGACAGACCAGTAAGACGCCAGGCAGAGAAGACAGCAGAGATGAAACATCCAGTGTTGTAGGATCATGCCACGTCTACATAGAGAGTTTCATTTTTATTTTTTTACCATTTTAGCCGTAGGCACTTTTAAATCTCTCCTTAGAGCAGTGACATGCTTCTTGAGACGATAACGTTTTGCTATCCAGTAAATCCAACCCAACAACTTTTTGCAGTGTAGTGACTGAGTGAATAAATGTGTCAGCATCTGGAAAGTAATCTTTCACATTAGCCGATTTACCAAAAGTGTCATCCAGAAAACTATTCATCTCATCTAATGAATATAAATTTACATTCTGATAATTACCAGAAACACTATAAGATTCAGCTTCAGTCACCCTCCACATCAGTCACATTGTCACGGCAACCAGCAGGCTTCATCACCTGCTCCTCTGCCTCACTGTGCACTTCAACCAGCAGCATCTCTGCGTCCTGTACTGCAAAACGTTCCAACCTGTCCATGTCATCTTCCCTCTGCACTGTCCTGATCGCAAGTTCAGCCCCCCCCCCCCATATTATCTGTAGACACAGAGCCGCACCGGTGGCCGCCTCCACCACGGAGCCATCAGCCTCACTCCGCACAGGGGGAGCAGCCTCGGGCAGCGTCTGCCGCCCGCTTCTCCCCTCCACATTGTCGACCGCAGCGGCCTGTTGCCTGCCACCATCAGCCACATTTAGGACCAGTTTATTTTCCGCTGCTTGTCCCTGCTGCCGGTGTCTCCTCTACTCCTTTTCTTCTGTCTGTTGTAACACTCGGGACAGCCGAGCTGTCATTAATTACATTCTCACTGCCCGAATCAGCTTGCTGTTTCCCTGCCTGGTTATCTGCCTGCTCGTTGGATCCCTCCCCTGCCTCGGGCTCAGTCGGTGGGGCGCCGTCCGCTTGCGGAGCAGTGGCATCCGCTGGCTCCACAGCCAGTGGAGCACCGGTGTTGGTGAGTCCTTGGCCGGCCCGACCCCCAGCTCAGGCCGCCCCTTGGCCGGCCTATGAGAGCAAGCATTCCACTTGTGCCCCACATCCCCACACTCAATACTGCCTGTGCTAGCCTACACCATGTAATGTCCCTCCCAGAGAGAACATGAGAGACAGACAGAGACAGAGAGGGAGAGAGGGGAAGACAGACAGAGAGGGAGAGAGGGGGGGAGAGACAGAGAGAGAGAGAGACAGAGAGGGAGAGAGAGACAGAGAGGGAGAGAGGGGAGAGACAGAGAGGGAGAGAGACAGACAGAGAGAGAGCAAGAGAGAGGGAGACAGAGAGGGGAAGAGAGACAGAGATGGAGAGAGAGACAGAGAGAGAGAGTGGGGGAGAGAGACAGACAGAGAGAGAGTGAGAGGGAGAGAGAGAGGGGAAGAGAGACAGAGAGAGGGAGCAAGAGAGAGAGAGAGACAGATAGAGAGGGGGGGAAGAGAGACAGAAAGAGAGCAGGAAGAGAGACAGAAAGACAGGGGCAGAGAGACAGAGGGAGGGCAGAGAGAGAGAGAGAGACAGACAGAGAGGGGGGAAGAGAGAGAGAGAGAGACAGGGGGGAGAGAGACAGAGAGGGAGGGCGGAGAGAGAGAGAGAGGGAGCGAGAGAGAGGGAGGGCAAGTGAGAGAGTGAGGTTATAAATACATGCCAGCAGACTTTCATCAGTGTCCAGTGTGAAAGTATGATGAGTTGAGATGTTTGTTAATTTCATATTTTGATCCTGTTTGGATTTGCAGAATCCAGCCTCTATTTGCCAAGTTGAACCAAGTTTAATTATAAAGCATTTTAACGAGCAGTTTAATGAGCAGGATTGTCACAAAATGTTTTACAGACAACAAAGCAGACGAGGCCAAGACCAGGACATGGACTGCAGCCTAGTGTGTGTGTGTGTGTGTGTGTGTGTGTGTGTGTGTGTGTGTGTGTGTGTGTGTGTGGACTTTTGTGTGGGGGGTTGTCTTAACTTTGCAGGAAGTGGGTGTCAGGAGACAGGAAATAAACACCACTGGTAAAGAGATGGCTGACAGACAGACGGACAGACAGAGACAGAAAGACAGATAGACAAGACAAGACAAGACAAGTGAAGACAAGACAAGACAAGAGAAGAGAAGAGAAGAGAAGAGAAGAGAAGAGAAGAGAAGAGAAGAGAAGAGATGAGCAGAGCAAACAAGAGAAGAGAAGAGAAGAGCACAAAAGGGCACAGAAGAGATGAGCAGAGAAGAGAAGAAAAGAGCAGTGAAAAGAAGAGCACACCAGAAAAGAGAAGATAAGAGCAGAACAGAGAAGACAAGAAGGAGCACAGAAGAGCACAGAAGAGAAGAACAGAGCAGAGAAGAGTAGAGAAGAAAAGAGCAGATCTGCTCAGAGAAGAGAAGAGCAGAACAGAGCAGAGAAGAGAAGAGAAGAGTAGAGAAGACAAGAACAGATCGGCTCAGAGAAGAGAGAGAAGAGCAGAGCAGAGAAGAGCAGAACAAAACAGAGAAGAGAAGAGCACAGAAGAGCAGAGAAGAACAGAGAAGAGCAGAACAGAGAAGAGAAGAGAAGAGACGAGCACAGGCGAGAAGAGAAGAGCAGAGCAGAGAAGAGAAGAAGAGAAGAGCAGAGGCCTCACAGCAGTAGTAGGAGCTGTGAGGTGGACGTGTGGTCAGATAACAAGGTGGTGTCAGGCTGCAGGACTGCTGTCCATGTCATGAAGTCTGGACCTGCACAGTATGGAGGCAGCTGTGTGTGTGTCTGTGTGTGTGTGTGAGTGCGTGCGTGGAAGTGTTTACATGTGTGCGGTTGGTTGTGTGTTTTTGGCCATTACCACAAACAGACAGACATCCCTACCTGTGTACAAACACACACACACACACACACACACACACACACACACACACACACACACACCCTGGGTGGTGTAACCTCTCCACATGGCTGTGTGCTCCACACAGCTAATTAGTTTAGCAGGAGCCAGAACATACCCTTAGCCTAGCCACACACACACACACACACACACACACACACACACACACACACACACACACACACACACACACACACACACTTTTGAATCTAAAATCTTCTCTACTCCTGTACACCCCTGGACAGAAACACACACACACACACACACTTACAAAGCTAAAATCCAAACCCCAAACACACAACACCCCCTGTGTTGACCCACCTTTCTACACACACATGTAGACACACAGCTGCTGGGTGCCAGTCTGATTTCCACACCAACTGGGTGTGATCAAAGCATACTGCAGGTGCCAGGCGGTGGGGTCACCCAACAACACCGGGACCCTGGCCCACCCACACACACACACACACACACACACACACACACCGGGTTTCTCACATCCATAATAGATGGAGCTACACAAGACTGCACTAATTGACAGTGAGACCCCCCCCCCAATCTCTCTCTCTGACTTTGTCTTCAACTCTCCCTCATATGTGTGGTTTCTCTTATTTTCTTGTCCGTCAGTCTGTCTGTCAATTTCTTCAATCCATCCATCCATCCATCCATCCACCCACCCATCCATCCATCCACCCATCCATCATCCATCCATCCATCCACTCATCCATCCATCCACCCATCCATCATCCATCCATCCATCCATCATCCAAACCGCTCATCCTGCTCTCAGGGTGGCGGGGATGCTGGAGCCTATCCCAGCAGTCATTGGGCGGCAGGCGGGGGGAAACCCTGGACAGACTACCAGGCCATCACACACAAAAACACACACACACACACACACACACACCTAGGGATAATTCAGTGTGGCTGATCCACCTGACCTTCATGTCTTTGGACTGTGGGAGGAAACCGGAGCCCCCGGAGGAAACCCACACAGACACGGGGAGAACATGCAAACTCCACACAGAGGACGACCCGGGACGACCCCAAGCTTGGACTACCCCGGGGCTCGAACCCAGGACCTTCTTGCTGTGAGGTGACCGTTCCAACCACTGTGCCAACATGCCGCCCTCAGAGAACACAGAATAACAATAATAATAACAATAACAACAACAATCATAATAATAATAATAACAGCAATAACAATAATAATATCAATAATAATAATAATAATTGAACATTAACACAAAACAAAAACGATATGAGCACGAGCCCCAAACAGTAACAGAAAAAGACCACATCACAATCTTATGGGACATGCCAGTACAGACAGACCGTGAGATGAAGGCCAACAGACCAGACATCATCATCAAGAACAAGAAAGAAAAAAGCTGCCTACTCATCGACATGTCCATCCTGACTGAAAGGAGCGCCTCAGTAAAAGTAACTGAAAAACTGTCCAAATATAAAGACCTTGAAATCCAGACTGAACGAATGTGGGGAATGAAAACCACAACAATACCAGTAGTGATAGGAGCCCTGGGACTTGTAAAAACCACAACAGTACCAGTAGTGACAGGAGCCCTGGGATTTGTAAAAACCACAACAGTACCAGTAGTGACAGGAGCACTGGGACTTGTAAAAACCACAACAGTACCAGTAGTGATAGGAGCACTGGGACTTGTAAAAACCACAACAGTACCAGTAGTGATAGGAGCCCTGGGACTTGTAAAAACCACAACAGTACCGGTAGTGATAGGAGCACTGGGACTTGTAAAAACCACAACAGTACCAGTAGTGATAGGAGCTCTGGGACTTGTAAAAACCACAACAGTACCGGTAGTGATAGGAGCTCTGGGACTTGTAAAAACCACAACAGTACCAGTAGTGACAGGAGCCCTGGGACTTGTAAAAACCACAACAATACCAGTAGTGATAGGAGCCCTGGGACTTGTAATAACCACAACAGTACCAGTAGTGATAGGAGCCCTGGGACTTGTAAAAACCACAACAGTACCAGTAGTGATAGGAGCCCTGGGACTTGTAAAAACCACAACAGTACCAGTAGTAATAGGAGCCCTGGGACTTGTAAAAACCACAACAATACCAGTAGTGACAGGAGCCCTGGGACTTGTAAAAACCACAACAATACCAGTAGTGACAGGAGCCCTGGGACTTGTAAAAACCACAACAGTACCAGTAGTGATAGGAGCCCTGGGACTTGTAAAAACCACAACAGTACCAGTAGTGATAGGAGCCCTGGGACTTGTAAAAACCACAACAGTACCAGTAGTAATAGGAGCCCTGGGACTTGTAAAAACCACAACAATACCAGTAGTGATAGGAGCCCTGGGACTTGTAAAAACCACAACAGTACCAGTAGTGACAGGAGCCCTGGGACTTGTAAAAACCACAACAGTACCAGTAGTGACAGGAGCCCTGGGACTTGTAAAAACCACAACAGTACCAGTAGTGATAGGAGCCCTGGGACTTGTAAAAACCACAACAGTACCAGTAGTGATAGGAGCCCTGGGACTTGTAAAAACCACAACAATACCAGTAGTGATAGGAGCACTGGGACTTGTAAAAACCACAACAGTACCAGTAGTGATAGGAGCCCTGGGACTTGTAAAAACCACAACAGTACCAGTAGTGATAGGAGCCCTGGGACTTGTAAAAACCACAACAGTACCAGTAGTGATAGGAGCCCTGGGACTTGTAAAAACCACAACAGTACCAGTAGTGATAGGAGCCCTGGGACTTGTAAAAACCACAACAGTACCAGTAGTGATAGGAGCCCTGGGACTTGTAAAAACCACAACAGTACCAGTAGTGACAGGAGCCCTGGGACTTGTAAAAACCACAACAGTACCAGTAGTGATAGGAGCCCTGGGACTTGTAAAAACCACAACAGTACCAGTAGTGATAGGAGCCCTGGGACTTGTAAAAACCACAACAGTACCAGTAGTGACAGGAGCCCTGGGACTTGTAAAAACCACAACAATACCACTAGTGATAGGAGCCCTGGGACTTGTAAAAACCACAACAATACCAGTAGTGATAGGAGCCCTGGGACTTGTAAAAACCACAACAGTACCAGTAGTGATAGGAGCCCTGGGACTTGTAAAAACCACAACAGTACCGGTAGCGATAGGAGCACTGAGACTTGTAAAAACCACAACAGTACCAGTAGTGATAGGAGCCCTGGGACTTGTAAAAACCACAACAATACCAGTAGTGATAGGAGCCCTGGGACTTGTAAAAACCACAACAGTACCGGTAGTGATAGGAGCCCTGGGACTTGTAAAAACCACAACAGTACCGGTAGCGATAGGAGCACTGAGACTTGTAAAAATCACAACAGTACCAGTAGTGATAGGAGCCCTGGGACTTGTAAAAACCACAACAGTACCAGTAGTGATAGGAGCCCTGGGACTTGTAATAACCACAACAGTACCAGTAGTGATAGGAGCCCTGGGACTTGTAAAAACCACAACAGTACCAGTAGTGATAGGAGCCCTGGGACTTGTAAAAACCACAACAGTACCAGTAGTAATAGGAGCCCTGGGACTTGTAAAAACCACAACAATACCAGTAGTGATAGGAGCCCTGGGACTTGTAAAAACCACAACAATACCAGTAGTGACAGGAGCCCTGGGACTTGTAAAAACCACAACAGTACCAGTAGTGACAGGAGCCCTGGGACTTGTAAAAACCACAACAGTACCAGTAGTGATAGGAGCCCTGGGACTTGTAAAAACCACAACAATACCAGTAGTGATAGGAGCCCTGGGACTTGTAAAAACCACAACAGTACCAGTAGTGATAGGAGCCCTGGGACTTGTAAAAACCACAACAGTACCAGTAGTGATAGGAGCCCTGGGACTTGTAAAAACCACAACAGTACCAGTAGTGATAGGAGCCCTGGGACTTGTAAAAACCACAACAGTACCAGTAGTGATAGGAGCCCTGGGACTTGTAAAAACCACAACAGTACCAGTAGTGATAGGAGCCCTGGGACTTGTAAAAACCACAACAGTACCAGTAGTGATAGGAGCCCTGGGACTTGTAAAAACCACAACAGTACCAGTAGTGACAGGAGCCCTGGGACTTGTAAAAACCACAACAGTACCAGTAGTGATAGGAGCCCTGGGACTTGTAAAAACCACAACAGTACCAGTAGTGATAGGAGCCCTGGGACTTGTAAAAACCACAACAGTACCAGTAGTGATAGGAGCCCTGGGACTTGTAAAAACCACAACAGTACCAGTAGTGACAGGAGCCCTGGGACTTGTAAAAACCACAACAATACCACTAGTGATAGGAGCCCTGGGACTTGTAAAAACCACAACAGTACCAGTAGTGACAGGAGCCCTGGGACTTGTAAAAACCACAACAGTACCAGTAGTGATAGGAGCCCTGGGACTTGTAAAAACCACAACAATACCAGTAGTGATAGGAGCCCTGGGACTTGTAAAAACCACAACAGTACCAGTAGTGATAGGAGCCCTGGGACTTGTAAAAACCACAACAGTACCGGTAGCGATAGGAGCACTGAGACTTGTAAAAACCACAACAGTACCAGTAGTGATAGGAGCCCTGGGACTTGTAAAAACCACAACAATACCAGTAGTGATAGGAGCCCTGGGACTTGTAAAAACCACAACAGTACCAGTAGTGATAGGAGCACCGGGACATTTGTACAATAATAATAACAACAACAACAATAATTATAATAATAATAATAATAATAAAATCATTAATAATATCAACAATAATAATCATAATCATAATAACAGGGGGACCGGGGCTTCTTGTCATATGGGTAAGTTGCCACATCGTTCCATTTACGCCCCAAGTAGATGGAACGCCCTGCCTGAGGACCTGAGAGAGGCCCCCCACACTGGACACATTTAAAAGCAGGTTAAAAACCTTACTTTCCAAAACAGCCTACAGCTAAATTCATATTGTGTGTGTGTTTTACATATTTTGCTATTTTTATATATTCTGCTCTGTTGTTACTTTTAATTAATCAGTGTTTACGGCACTTTTATTTCCCTAACTCAGTTTTAAACTTGTTTGTACTTTTCTAGAATTTGCCTGTATTTTTATTTATTTATTTTTTGTGAGGGGGGGGGGATTTTATTGATTTCATTGTTTTATATTATGTGAAGCGCTTTGTGTTACATTTGTTTGTATGAAAAGTGCTATACAAGTAAAATCTGATTGATTAACTGATTGATCATTAATATTTTCACCATCAGAGGATGCTACGTAAAAGTCGAATACTAGTTTTGTGCATCTACTTGGTCTGATGTCATATCCTGTCTGGGAAAAGCAACACACACTGTTAACTGAGGTGAACACTGATTCGCCATCTCTCACACTGTAAAGAAAAAAATTAACTTGACAGTTTTTGATTTTTTCAATGTTTCCATCAAACTTGTTTCTGCTTGTGTCTTTCTTGTTCATCCCTTCTTTCTCTTCATCGTCCTCTGTCCATCCTTTAGTCTGTAGGATGGATTTCTGCCACTTTAACCTGCGTCTTGGGTGTTACTTCAGAATTAGCTGACGACACTGCTGAAAGTACAAGACGTCATGGGATGATGGATGGAGAACGGCGTCTCCGTCGTCCAATGGGAGCCTAGCGAACGGCTCATGGCGGCCATGTGTGTTTGTTGTCATCTGGGGTCTGCAACCTCCCCGTGCCACATGCACGCCGTTTCAAAAACCAAAGCAAGTCAGAGTTACGACGTGCATGTGAATTAAACCTTGGAAAGACCGGGTGAGATCCTGCACGGCCTCAAACAAGCCTCGACGTCTTGTGGCCGTCTAAGGAGAAAGGTTTTCCAGAACAGCGACCTCGGTCTCCACACCACAGTGCTTGTTTACAGAGCAGTGTGCACCTCCACACTACTCTATGGATGTGAGGCATGGACCATCTACAGCCACCATCTCAGAAGCCTGGAGGCCTTCCATGTGAGATGTCTCCAGAGGATCCTCGGCAGTACTTGGGAGGACAGAGTGCCACACACAGAGGTGTTGGAGCAGGCTGGCAGCTGCAGTGTGGAATCTACCCTAAACCACCATCAACTCAGGTGGCTGCGCATGCCAACGACTCCCACATCAAGTCCTCTACGGCCAACTACACCTTGGTCAACACACTGCTGGTGGGCAGAAGAGACGGTTCTGAGACCAAATGAAGACCACACTGAAAAGATGCCAGATCAACCCTCTTCTCTGGAGGAACTTGCCTCCTGCCGCACCATCTGGCGCTCTCACGTCTCATAGGGAGTGAAGTATATGGAAAACCAGCGCACACAACACTGTGTAGCAAAGTGTGCAAAGAGGCATGCTCGCAAAGCTGCCACCCCCCCCTCCCCAGCACCACTTTTACTTGCCCGGTCTGCAACTGCGCATCCAGGATCGGACTACTCAGCCACCAAAGGACTCACAAACAGGAGAAGATGGTCATCATCGGACACGATGGACAACCAGCAAGCAAGTAAATGTGTGTGTGTGTGTGTGTGTGTGCACGGTAACATTCAGTACCACACATCTAAAGGCTCCGCTCACACCGGCATGTAGGACACACACACATTTCACACCGAAATCAGTTCATCTGAATGGAGGCATCACAGTCGGTGGGTTTGCTTCACACGATGCCTCCACATGGAGTGGGTGAAGCTCGGCATGAGAATTCATGCGTTCAACCAGCAGAGACACTGTGTTGACTGTGTTGACCTCTGACCCGGCGGACGCTAGGCAGGTTCCAAAATAGAGGAAGCTAACATGTTAGCAGTGTCACATCATCCAGTATTACACAACCGTGTCCTGACAGAGTATAAATTACCAAAAGAAGAAGTGCAGCATGGTGCGCAGATGGAGGCGCAACATGGTGTGCAGACGGAGGCGCAGCATGGTGTGCAGACGAAGGTGCAGCATGGTGTGCAGGCGGAAGTGAGGCATGGTGTTTAGATGGAGGTGAAGCATGGTGTGCATACGGAGGTGCAGCATGGTGTGCAAACAGAGGTGCAGCATGGTGTGCAGATGGAGGCGCAGCATGGTGTGCAGACGGAGGTGCAGCATGGTGTGCAGAGTGAGATGCAGCATGGTGTGCAGATGGAGGTGCAGCATGGTGTGCAGACTGAGGCGCCGCACGGTGTGCAGAGTGAGATGCAGCATGGTGTGCATACGGAGGTGCAGCATGGTGTGCAAACAGAGGTGCAGCATCGTGTGCAGATGGAGGTGCAGCATGGTGTGCGGACTGAGGCGCCGCACGGTGTGCAGAGTGAGATGCAGCATGGTGTGCAGATAGAGGTGCAGCATGGTGTGCAGATGGAGGCGCAGCATGGTGTGCAGACGGAGGTGCAGCATGGTGGGCAGACGGAGGTACAGCATGGTGTGCAGACGGAGGTGCCGCATGGTGTGCAGATGGAGGTGCAGCATGGTGTGCAGAGTGAGATGCAGCATGGTGTGCAGATGGAGGTGCAGCATGGTGGGCAGAGTGAGATGCAGCATGGTGTGCAGATGGAGGTGCAGCATGGTGGGCAGACGGAGGTGCAGTATGTCGTGCAGACGGAGGTGCAGCATGGTGTGCAGACGGAGGTGCAGCATGGTGTGCAGATGGAGGAGGTGCAGCAGGATGGACCTTTCATTCATGTCATTGTGTTTTGTGTCTTCTGATCTCAAAGTTTCTGTACGGCAAGAACACACAAATACATTTCACTTGGCTCATTTCTGGTGTGACCAGAGCCAAAGACACCGGTTTGATTTCCTTCAGAGCTAAATGAGTAGAGCAAGGCACTAACACTGATGGGGTTAGCGGCTCACATCCCATTGAAACCATCTGTAGTAAACTGGATGTGCTCATAGTGTAAGACAGCCTGGGTACATGACACTAAATGACTTGCTGTCAATCACCTGCATCCCTCTCTCTCTTTTACTGTACGCATTCATCTAAGTCTGTCCCGAGTGCTCTCTCCCCCTCCCTCTCTCTCCCCCGTCTCTTTTCTCTCTCGCTCTCTCCCCCCTCCCTCTCTCTCCCGTCTCTTTTTCTCTCTCGCTCTCCTCCTTCTCTCCTCCGCCTCTCTTTCCCTCTCTCTCTCCCCTCTCTTTCTCTCTCCCTCTCTCCCCCCCCCTCTCTCTCCCCTCTCTTTCTCTCTCACTCTCTCCCCTTTCGCCTTCTCTCACCCCATCTTTCTCTCTCTCCCTTCCCTTTCTTGCCCCCTTTCTCTCTCTCTCGCTGTCTCTCTCCCTTGTCTTTCTCTCTCTCTCCCCCTTCTCTTTCTCTCTCACTCTCTCTCTCCCCCGTCTTTCTCTCTCTCACTCTCTCTCTCCCCCGTCTTTCTCTCTCTCCCCCCCTTCCCCCTCTCTCCCGCCTGCCAGAGGCCAGAGAGCTTGTTTGTACAATGTGATGGAAGGCTGAATAATTGATGCTGGATGTAGTTCACAGCACGTTCTCACTCCATTGTCTCTCTCTCTCTCTCTCTCTCTCTCTCTCTCTCTCTCTCTCTCTCTCATTCTATCTCTTCCACAGTTTCCCTGCTGTTGTTGTTGATAATCACAGAGGAGAAAAACAAGAGCCAGTCTATGAGACAGACAGAGAGAGAGACAGACAGACAGACAGACAGACAGACAGACAGACAGAGAGAGAGAGAAGACCAAAGACTGAGTGGGAGACTCTCTCTCTCACACACACACACACACACACACACACACACACACACACACACACACACACATTCATGGATGTGTGTGCTAGCAGGTGTATGGCATGAAATTAATACAACACACTTGCAGATTGTACATCAGTGTGACATGTGCATACAGTACATGTGATGTTTTGGACACACATCGCCACATACAATCACACATACACACAAATGTGTTGGTATGTGTGGATACATGGGTACACCCCCCCCCACACACACACACACGCAACAGTGCACACAACAGTGCTCACCATCAAACGTGCACATCTGAGTACTTCAGTCTGTGTGTGTGTTTGTGTTTCTGCGTGCACACGTTTCAATTTGTGGCTGTGTGTGTGTGCAGGTGAGCATACTCTTGGTAGTGGTGATAAAAACACAGGAAATGTCACTTATCAGACCTTCTAATCCCTATTCACGTTTTCCCCTCTCACACACACACACACACACACACACACACACACACACACACACACACACACACACACACACACAGAAACACACACACACACACACACACACACACACACACACACACACACACACACACACACACACACACACACACACACACACACACACACACACCTGCACACACAGGCCCTCCACTACACGTCTAGGGCCACGGTTAATGTTGACTGCATCATGGTGATACTGTGGCCAATAACGATGTCTTCTGACACGGACCTGCCAGAGACAAGAGAGGACCAGATGACTGCTTCTGCAGAACGACCGCATCAGTGTAGTCACTCACTCAGTCACTCAGCCAGCCAGCCAGCCAGCCAGCCAGCCTGCCAGCCAGCCAGCCAGCCAGCCAGCCAGCCTGCCAGCCTGACTAACAAACGGGAACTCCTCTGTGGAGCTCCATGTGAATACTACCACTACTACTACTACCACCATTACTTTCTCCCCTCCCATTAGGGGGCGCCACAGCGGATCATCCGTTTCCATCTCTTCCTGTCCTCTGCATCCTCCTCTGTCACACCAGCCACCTGCATGTCCTCCCTCACCACATCCATAAACCTCCTCTTTGGCCTTCCTCTTCTCCTCTTCCCTGGCAGCTCCATATTCAGCATCCTTCTCCCAGTATACCCAGCATCTCTCCTCCACACATGTCCAAACCATCTCTATCTTGTCTCTCCCCAATGAGAATCTTATCATCTTCATCTCTGCCACCTCCAGCTCCTCCTCCTGTCTTTTCATCAGTGCCACTGTCTCCAAACCATACAACATAGCTGGTCTCACCACCATCTTGTAAACCTTCCTTTCAACTCTTGCTGGTACCCTTCTGTCACACATCACTCCTGACACTCTCCTCCACCATGAATGTGTCTGAGACTCCAGACAGGGAGCTCCTGGGTAACTGTGGCTTGCACCTTCTCCACCTGAACAGCATGTCGAGCATGTTAGCCATCCGATGAGTCATACCAGTGCTCTTTGTCCAAACCAGTGGCGGCTGGTGCTAAACATGTTTTTTTTTTGGGGGGGGGGGCGCAGTTTACCTTGGCGCAGCACACCTGACAGCTGCTTTGATGTCCACACAGTCCCAGAGTTATTAAGGACAATGTAGCCTACAGACTTTATCAGGGTTGGTAGACGGTGGATGATTGACAGTCGAGGTATAGGTATAGTCGCCATTCATGCAGTCAGTCAGTCAGACTAACAGACCAGAAGTCCTCTGTGGCGCTCCATGTAAATATTCTGTGAATCCAGACAGGGGGGGTTCTGGGTAACTGTGGCTCGAACCTTCTACATCTGACCAGCATGTCGAACATGTTAGCCGTCCTATGAGTCGCACCGGCGCTCTTTGTACAAAGTAAACAAACAAACAAAAGAAAAGCCGTTTCCCACTCTGTTTTGTCCTTCAGTTCATCTTCTCTGGATTTCTTCCTCTCGGCCCGTATATTTTGGTTCTGTAAATGTGACATTGTTCATGTTCATGTTTCCGGTGTGGGAAGATGGCGGAACGCACATTTGCAGCGGCCTCACCCAGTACCGACCGACTATGCAGTGTCTGTGTCCATGTCTACGTCTGTGTCATCATGTGGTTTTTATTTTGATCTTCGAATTTTTTTTTTTCATTTGATGGCTGGGAGAGCTGGCGTTGGATCGGCTGGGAGAGCTGGCGTTGGATCGGCTGGGAGAGCTGGCGTTGGATCGGCTGGGAGAGCTGGCGTTGGATCGGCTGGGAGAGCTTGGTCTGCTGCGTCCTGTGGGCCCAGGGACCAGGGCCCTGCCTGGAGCTGTACCTGAAGAGGAAGCACCGTGAGCAGTCTGACAGGATGCGGAAGCGGGGCAGGCTAAGCTAACTGCTAGCCCACGCAGACCGGCAGTTCCGACAGTCATCCTGGCTGGCGTTCGTTCTCTGGACTGTGTTGTTAATTTTTGGAAATTTTGGATGTGTGTTTTTGTCTTTTGCGTTGCTCTGCTGTGGGCTGGGTGAAACTAAATTTCGTTTCTTTTGTGTATTCAAGTACATGATAGAAATGACAATAAATGTTTCTTGATTCCTGACGCTGCCATCTAGAACACACAAGACCGCTACGTGCCAGGACGTTGCCAAAACACCCATGCTAACATTGGCATCAACGCAGGGCTCAGCAGCAAACGTGCACACGTTTGAGTATAACCCAGGTCTGACTGGCCGACGGCTTGCTGGCGTGTCAGATTCACCACGGTGTCATGACTAGCAGGTGCAGAGTCAGGGAGGTACCGCGCAGTACACAAAAGGCTAATAGTGAATCTGGGGCCAAAAACCGGTGTGCAGCTGGAAGCACCGGCCGTCGTATTAGAAGAAGCCAAGATCCGATTAAACTTTGATTATCTGTGGAGACACAACCACTGCAGCAGCACCACACACACACACGAGAACCAGTCAGCACCACACACACACACACGAGAACCAGTCAGCACCACACACACACACACGAGAACCAGTCTGCAGCACACACACACAGATGAGAACCAGTCAGCAGCACACACACACAGATGAGAACCAGTCAGCAGCACACACACAGATGAGAACCAGTCAGCAGCACACACACAGATGAGAACCAGTCAGCACCACACACACACAGATGAGAACCGGTCAGTGGAGAGTACTGAATGGATCATCACACCAGGCTTGATATGTTCTCCTGTTATAACCTCAAGTCAAATAACTGAACTTCTATGTCTGATTTAATTAGAAACTTGGTCATCTTCCACCCCCCCCTTTTTTCTCTCCAATTGTACTTGTCCAATTACCCCACTCCTCCTCCTCCGAGGAGTCCCCGTCGCTGCTCCACCCCCTCTGCCGATCCAGGGAAGGCTGCAGACTACCACGTGTCCTGCGATACATGTGGAGTTACCAGCCGCTTCTTTAACCTGACAGTGAGCAGTTTTGCCAGGGGGACGTAGCACATGGCAGGATCACACTATTCCCCCCAGTCACCCCCCCCCAACAGGAACTCCGACCGACCAAAGGAGGCGCTAGTGCAGCGACCAGGACACATACCCACATCCGACTTGCCACTTGCAGACTCAGCCAATTGTGTCTGTAGCGATGCCCGACCAAGCTGGAGGTAACACGGGGATTCGAACTGGCGATCCGCGTGTTGGTAGGCAACGGAATAGACCGCTACACTACACAGACGCCCTTGATCATCTTCTCTGAGACCAACCTCATCTTAGAAAGGTGAAGAGTTCAAATGGATTTGATGTCCGAGTCTGAACAAGGGTCACCTCTCTAGCTGAAAGAGAAACGCTGCTCGTTCCGGTTTTAAACAGGGGGAAATAAAAATGTCACCCTCATCGACTGACTCTCTCTGCTCAGACTGCAGGATCTATGCAGGATTCTTTAGGATTGATGGGAAATTATTCCCACTTTCAGCGTCAGGTTGAATCTGAGCTCCATGGTCCTCACGGAACGGTCGATCCCGTGAGCCAAACTGAGGCTGGAGGTCCAGGGGATGGTTGCAACTGGCTGACACCAGGTTCCCTTTCATGACAAGGTGGGATCAGCTGCGGCGCAGAGACTGTCAAAGACAGTCCCGCAAATGTTGCCATCTATCAAAATATGTGAAGACCTTTTCATAAATTGGACTTTTTTAAATTTGACATGATGTCATAACACCAGAGCTAGGGCTGGAGTCAAGATCCTGAACCAAGAAAATATCTTAAAAAGACAAATATTTATCAGCTAAAGCCTTTTGTCTTCAAGAAGACACTGATATTCTATCATATATTTTAGATAAATTAACTTAAGTATTATGGGATGTTTTAAAAGTTAGCTGTTAAACAGTTACAGACACAGGTCCATCACCATGACGATATCAAAGCATCTCCCTGCCTCGTTACCACAGCTATCTTCATCCATATTAGTTTTGACTGGTCCATTTGTCCTAGTGGCTTCATTTTAAAGGAAGTGACTTAATGAGCTCCTAACGAGGACTTCCTGTGTGCCACACAGGCAAAGACTAATTACTGCTATTGTTTTATAAAAGGCCACAGTGAATAATTAGGAACGTCCTGGATAATGAGGAGTAGGATGGAGAGAGGGAGAGGAGGAGGATGGAAGGAGAGTAGGAGGAAGACTGGAGCTAGGGAGAAGTATAGAAAGGAGAGAGAGAGAGAGGAAACGGGAATAAGGGACGTGGGCGAGAGATGGGGAGTATATGAGAAGTACAAGTATTTCATTTTATACTAAAAAAAATCATGTAGTCACTTTATTTTTCTCTTTGTAGTAATTTGTTGCACAACTTGTTTTATCTTTTCACTCTTTGTTTTCTGACATTTTCTCTTTTACCTTGAAAAATGATAAAGATTTAACCATCCCTACTACTACTACTACTACTACCACTATTACTACGACGGCTACTACTACCACCACTACTACTACTGCTACTACTAGTACTACTGCTGCTGCTACCACTATTACTACTACTGCTACCACTATTACTACGACGGCTACCACTATTACTACGACGGCTACTACTACCACCACTAATACTACTACCACCATTACTACTACTGCTACTACTACCACCACTAATACTGCTGCTGCTACCACTATTACTACTACTGCTACTACTACCACAACTACTACTACTACTACTACTACTACTTTCGGCTGCTCCCGTTAGGGGGCGCCACCGCGGGATCATCGGTTTCCATGTCTTCCTGTCCTCTGCATCTTCCTCTGCCACACCAGCCACCTGCATGTCCTCCCTCACCACATCCATAAACCTCCTCTTTGGCCTTCCTCTTCTTCTCTTCCCTGGCAGCTCCATATTCAGCATCCTTCTCCCAATATACCCAGCATCTCTCCTCCACACATGTCCACACCATCTCAGTCTTGTCTCTCTTGCTTGGTCTCCAAACCGTCCAACCTGAGCTGTCCCTCTAATATACTCCTTCCTAATCCTGTCCTTCTTCATCACTCCCAATGAAAATCTTATCATCTTCATCTCTGCCACCTCCAGCTCCTCCTCCTGTCTTTTCATCAGTGCCACTGTCTCCAGACCATACAACATAGCTGGTCTCACTACCATCTTGTAAACCTTCCCTTTAACTCTTGCTGGTACCCTTCTGTCACACATCACTCCTGACACTCTTCTCCACCCACTCCACCCTGCCTGCACTCTCTTCTTCACCTCTCTTCTGCACTCCCCGTTACTTTGAACAGCTGACCCAAAGTATTTAAACTCATACACCTTCATCACCTCGACTCCTTACATCCTCATCATCCCACTGTCCCCCCTCTCATTCACACATATGTATTCTATCTTGTTCCTACTGACTTTCATTCCTCTTCTCTCCAGTGCATACCTCCACCTCCCCAGGCTCTCCTCAACCTGCACCCTACTCTCGCTACAGATCACAATGTCATCCGCAAACATCATCGTCCATGGAGACTCCTGCCTGATCTCGTCCGTCAACCTGTCTTGATGTAACCCCACCTCCACCTTGAACCCATCTGTCATTCCAACCACACACCTCACCAGTGTCACACTGCCCTCATACATATCCTGCACCACTCTTACATACTTCTCTGCCACTCCTGACTTCCTCATACAATACCACACCTCCTCTCTCAGCACCCTGTCATAAGCTTTCTCTAAATCCACAAAGACACAGTGTACCTCCTTCTGGCCTTCTCTATACTTCTCCATCAACATTCTCAAAGCAAACATCACATCTGTGGTGCTCTTTCGTGGCATGAAACCATGCTGCTGCTCACTAATCACCACCTCTCCTCTTAACCTAGCTTCTATTACTCTTTCCCATATCTTCATGCTGTAGCTGATCAACTTTATACCTCTGTAGTTGCTGCAGTTCTGCACATCACCCTTGTTCTTGAAAATCGGTACCAGTATGCTTCTTCTCCACTCCTCAGGCATCCTCTCACTTTCCAGGATTGTGTTAAACAATCTAGTTAAAAACTCCACTGCCATCTCTCCTAAACATCTCCATGCCTCCACAGGTATGTCATCAGGACCAACTGCCTTTCCACTCTTCATCCTCTTCATAGCTGCCCTCACTTCCTCCTTGCTAATCTACCGCACTTCCTGATTCACTATCCCTACATCATCCAACCTTCTCTCTCTCTCATTTTCTTCATTCATCAGCCCCTCAAAGTACTCTTTCCACCGTCTCAACACACTCTCCTCACTTGTCAGCACATTTCCATCTCTATCCTTGATCACCCTAACCTGCTGCACATCCTTCCCAGCTCGGTCCCTCTGTCTAGCCAATCAGTACAAGTCCTTTTCTCCTTCCTTAGTGTCTAACCTCTCAAGGATTTAACCATCTCTATCATGTGTTATTCTACCCCACTGAACAGGGATCTTCAATAACATTCACTGACCTCAACCTCTTGTCATCATCTTTGTTGTAGTTCTTCAGATGTAGTTCTTTGGAGACATGACTACAATCTGATGTTAGCATCTGCCCCTTTAGAACCCAACAGTGTTGACGCCCAATCTTCATGCCATGTTTTACTTACAAATAGGGTTGGAAAAATGTTCGCAGATAACTAAACTTCAGTCAGATAATTGTCAGCATTGATTACTCAAGTTCCCCTAAAACACTCATTTTTTTCAGATTGATAGCTGTCATTATGTACTATTGCTGCAATTCCAATGGCTATTTAGAGCTATTTTACCACAAGTTACCCGATAATGTGCTTGCACATTGTACTGTGTGGGGCCTGGAAGAGAGAGAGAAGGAAGGGGTAGAGGGGAGGGGAGGGGAGGGGAGGGGATGAGGGATAGAGAAGTGAATAGAAAAGCCTTTTTGTCAGCTCCCGCTTCACTGAAAAGGAGTCGATTCTGAGCCACTAACTCAGACGGGAGGATTTGCATAAGAGCTCCTTATGCTTTTGTTAGCGCAATTAGCTTCAATAGCGTTTAGGTTTTCATGCTCTGAATGGGTCTGTGTGGGAGTCGCCGTCAATAGAGCTGTATGGAATGATAGGGCTTCATGTCTCCAAATTGAAGCGAGAGAGCAAGAGAGAGAGAGAGAGAGAGAGTGAGAGAGAGAGAGAGAGAGTGAGAGATACACAGGTGACTGACTTCTTCCATGGGGCCAATCGAGGACTAAACTGGGCTTACTGGTTTAAGAATGAGGTTAAAAAAAAGGTCCACCGGGGCGTCCGGGTGGTGCAGCGGTCTATTCTGTTGCCTACTAACACGGGGATCGCCAGTTCGAATCCCCGTGTTACCTCCGGCTTGGTTGGGTGTCTCTACAGACACAGTTGGCTGTGTCTGCGGGTGGGAAGCCGGATGTGGGTATGTGTCCTGGTCGCTGCACTAGCGCCTCCTCTGGTCGGTTGGGGTGTTTGTTCAGGGGGGAGGGTGAACTGGGGGGAATAGGATGCTCCTCCTACGCGTTATGTCCCCCTGGTGAAATGCCTCACTGTCAGGTGAAAAGCAGCAGCTGGTGACTCCATATGTATGGGAGGAGGCATGTGGTAGTCTGCAGCGACCAGGACGGCTCAGAAGAGTGGGGTGATTGGCTGGATACAATTGGGGAAAAAAAGGGGGAAAATAGATAAATAAGGTCCACCCAGGTTTCTCCATCACCTGGTCTCTAGTCTAGGGCCGAACAGAGCTGACGTGGGTTTCCTTCGCTGCCAATATCTACGTCTCCAAAATTATATCAACATAATTTTACCGTTTTACTGCCATCCCTCTCTCTCTCTCTCTCTCTCTCTCTCTCGCTCGCTCGCTCTCTCTCTTTCTCTCTCTCTCTCACACACACACACAGAGTGTGGTATTTAGCAGTATTTAATTCTTCATCAAGGTGGGTCCGTTGTTATCTAGAACTTCCAGCAGACACACGACCTCCTTTCTGACCTGTCCACATACACTCACCGGCCACTTTATTAGGCACACCTGTCCAACTGCTCGTTAACACAAATGTCTAATCAGCCAATCACATGGCAGCAACTCAATGCATTTAGGCATGTAGACATGGTCAAGACGATCTGCTGCAGTTCAAACCGAGCATCAGAATGGGGAAGAAAGGTGATTTAAGTGACTTTGAACGTGGCATGGTTGTTGGTGTCAGACGGGCTGGTCTGAGTATTTCAGAAACTGCTGATCTACTGGGATTTTCACACACAACCATCTCTAGGGTTTACAGAGAATGGTCCGAAAAAGAGAAAATATCCAGTGAGCGGCAGTTCTGTGGGCGAAAATGCCTTGTTGATGCCAGAGGTCAGAGGAGAATGGCCAGACTGGTTCGAGCTGATAGAAAGGCAACAGTAACTCAAATAACCACTCATTACAACCGAGGTATGCAGAAGAGCATCTCTGAACGCACAACACGTCGAACCTTGAGGCAGATGGGCTACAGCAGCAGAAGACCACACCGGGTGCCACTCCTGTCAGCTAAGAACAGGAAACTGAGGCTACAATTCGCACAGGCTCACCAAAATTGGACAATAGAAGATTAGAAAAACGTTGCCTGGTCTGATGAGTCTCGATTTCTGCTGCGACATTCGGATGGTAGGGTCAGAATTTGGCGTCAACAACATGAAAGCATGGATCCATCCTGCCTTGTATCAACGGTTCAGGCTGGTGGTGGTGGTGTAATGGTGTGGGGGATATTTTCTTGGCACACTTTGGGCCCCTTAGTACCAATTGAGCATCGTGTCAACGCCACAGCCTACCTGAGTATTGTTACTGACCATGTCCATCCCTTTATGACCACAGTGTTCCCATCTTCTGATGGCTACTTCCAGCAGGATAACGTGCCATGTCATAAAGCTCGAATCCTCTCAGACTGGTTTCTTGAACAATGAGTTCACTGTACTCAAATGGCCTCCACAGTCACCAGATCTCAATCCAATAGAGCACCTTTGGGATGTGGTGGACCGGGAGATTCGCATCATGGATGTGCAGCCGACAAATCTGCAGCAACTGCGTGATGCTATCATGTCAATATGGACCAAACTCTCTGAGGAATGTTTCCAGTACCTTGTTGAATCTATGCCACGAAGGATTAAGGCAGTTCTGAAGGCAAAAGGGGGTCCAACCCGGTACTAGCAAGGTGTACCTAATAAAGTGGCCAGTGAGTGTATATCACCTCCGCTCCCAAGCCACATGGACCCGTCTGTGTGTGTGTGTTTGTGTGCGTGTGAGAGAGAGAGAGACAGAGAGAAGAGAGAGAGAGACAGAGAGAGAGAGAAGAGAGAGAGAGACAGAGAGAAGAGAGAGAGAGACAGAGAGGAGAGAGAGAGACAGAGAGAGAGACAGAGAGAAGAGAGAGAGAGAACAGGTGCTAACTGACGTGATATCCAGTCAGTAGCCAGCCTGTCAGCCAGACACCTCCATATGTATCACCAGCACAACAAGATGGGTGAGACAGCAGAGGAGAGATGGATGAGAGCGAGAGAGAGAAAGGTGTTTTTGTTTTGTCCAGCTATGATTAACAACTCGAACCAGGTGTGTGTGTGTGTGTGAGATAGAATATAAAGGATTCAAACTAGTCATTGTGTGTGTTTGGTTAGGTAATGAGTACAAGTCATCAACAAACAGGAAGTGTCTGCTGCATAAGCGGAGCGACCGTAGGGGCAGAGGGGGCGACTGCCCCACGTCCCCCCCCTTCAGCAGGGGCCCTGCTGGGGGATTTACAAACCATTCCCATTAGCAGCACTAGTGCCGAACAACGTTTCAGCCGAGCTACTGGTGCAGTGCTGTTCAGGTGTAGTCCCCCTCCGCCCACCATGAGGCTGCACCGGCCGAGCTGCGCTGTTCGCACTTCCGCTCAGTGCCTCCGCGAGACATGAAGAAGCAGAAGCAGTGATGGAAAACGTACTGACTGCTGAAAAGAGAACCGCTCATCCAAACAACTTCACACTCAACACTGCAATTCTGGAGTCCTCACCAGGGATGGAAATTAGCACCTGCTACACGCCAAATGCGGGTGAATTTGCTCAACCTACCAGCCACGGTGGCGGGTAAAGAAAAGTAGCAATTTGTGACGTACTGAATCGCGAATCTGCCTTATTTTCCCCCCTATGACCCGCCCTACTCTGCCTCTGATTGGCTAGTACTTGTTGCCATCGTTGGTTAGCCAATCAGAGGCAGAGTATAGGGACGCTTGTCTTGCGAGTCTGCTAATTCACACAGACACTTTCGAGGACGAGGAGAGAGCCAGAAAACACAATGTGGCGTCACATCGCAGGGGTGAAGAGGTCTGCAGAGAAAACATCCCAGCAGGAGATACGGGTTAAAGAGGCGAAGACGAAACGAAAAGGTTTTTTTAATGAGAAGTGAAGAATAACTGACAAGGCAGACAGAGAGTCCCGTGATTGGTTAGTTTACAAGGAGACAAGCCAGACAATGTTCTGTTCGGTATGTCGTCAACACGCTTCGGATGCCAACAAGAAAGCTAACAGTTTCATTATTGGGGCTGAAAACCTAAAATTGGAGGCCATAAAAGACCATGAATCATCCAAATGCCACATCCATGTAATAAAGATAGTACAGGGGAAATCGACCCCACAGGATACCACTGCCATGAAGGCACTAAACAGCCTGAAGACGGCCCAGTTGGAGAAGATGAGCCTACTGTTTAGAAATGCCCACGCCATCGCCAGAAAAGGAAGGCCATTTACAGATTACTTGTGGCAATGCAAGCAAATAGTAATTTTTTAAAAATCTATTCACTAACATTAGATGAAGTGTTGAATTAAGGTCAGAATATAGCTGTCTTGTAATGTCATTAGCTAGCTAACGTTACGTGTAGTTAGCAAGTAAATGGTAATTTACTAACGTTAGATTAAGTGTTGAATTAAGACCCATACTGACACAATCCCTTCTACTTGTTACAGTCTTGGTTTATGTAATAATAAAGGGAATTTTGGTGGCGCTGATACACTGGTTATTTTTTGACAAATATGTTAAATGTTTTAAAGGTAGTGTACACAATTTTGAAAAGCATAGAAGAGTAAACTAGATTTTGAAAATAGTATTTTAAGAGTTTAAATATTTAAAATAGCCTATTGCTTGAACATTGTAGATTTTGTTTTATTATTTTTCACATGCAGTTATACATTGCCGGTTAAAACAAGAAAGTGGCTGGTAAAAAAATTGAGTGGCTGGTAGATTTTGGAATCCACCAGCCACAGTGGCAGGTGGACAAAAAAGTTAATTTCCACCCCTGGTCCTCACTGATACAACTGACCTTTCGCAAAGTACCGCCCCAGAACGGTGCGTGTCCAATCCTACCTTAGCAACGGTCCGTCAAGCTTTCAAACACACAGCAAAATGCTGAAACGGTGGGCCTATGGGATCTGCAGATCGGATACTAGATATCAAATCAAATCAATGTGAAAAGTTTGGAGGGGGTGTAATTTTCTTTCCCTTCCCGAAACCCAGAATTCAAGAAGCGCCATGTGGGCAATAGATTTGGCAGGATAGCAGACCCCATGGCCAGCTTAATCCATCCAAAATCAACAAAACTACCTGTCTGCTCCAAGCTAAGCTTGCTACTAGCTATTATTGATAGCTAATACAGCTAACGTATTATTACTGTTACTTTACCCACACAATGCGCTGATTTCTTCCTTCATGTTTTGGTGTTTTCCGGCTACTTCCTGGATAGTCCTGAAATGCTTGACGGGCATAGCAACAGTAACTAAGGGGAGCGGGACTTTGCGAAAGGTCAATACCCACCAAGTCCGAAGTCGATCGGATAAACATTGTGAGGAAACTCAAAGGACAGACAGACAGGCACTCCTTCCATTTTAGTTAGATTTGACTTCGTGCATGGATGGAACCAGACTATCCAGCCTCACTTTGCCATGTGTTGAGCGGTAAACATTGAAAAAGACAAAGTGGGGGCGTCCGGGTGGCGTGGCGGTCTATTCCGTTGCCTACCAACACGGGGATCGACGGTTCGAATCCCTGTGTTACCTCTGGCTTGGTCGGGCATCCCTACAGACACAACTGGCCGTGTCTGCGGGTGGGAAGCCGGATGTGGGTATGTGTCCTGGTCGCTGCACTAGCGCCTCCTCTGGTCGGTCGGGGCTTCTGTTCAGGGGAGAGGGGGAACTGGGGGGAATAGCGTGATCTTCCCACGCGCTACGTGCCCCTGGTGAAACGCCTCACTGTCAGGTGAAAAGAAGCAGCTGGTGACTCCACATGTATGGGAGGAGGCATGTGGTAGTCTGCAGCCCTCCCCGGATCAGCAGAGGGGGTGGAGCAGAGACCAGGACGGCTCGCAAGAGTGGGGTAATTGGCCATGTACAATAGGGGAGGAAAAATAGGGGGGTGGGGGGAGACAAAGTGGTTGGCAGGATTGCCACCATGAAGGATGAATTAAAAAGGGACTGGGATATGTACAACATTCGTTAACCTGTTTGGGTTATTTTGTTCCATGGGGGACGGTGGACTATACACACGGACTACACTAAACCACAGCAGGCTGAGCAGGGACAGAACCCGGTGAGTGAAACATCCATATTTATTCTTTATTAACTTAAATGTTGGCTATGAAGAAATCAGACAGAATGTGAAATTAATCCGTTGTTGAACTCCGCACTCACTGCATCTCGGCACGTGTCTGTTTGTGTTTGAATACGCACCGTGTTGTGGACCGCTGTGTCTATTTCATGTTTACGTTGTTCCATGTGAGAAAGACGTGGTGCTGAGATGAGTGCACGTGGCCTGCCACTGTCTATCAGCACTGCTGCTGAACTATCAGCTGATGCACGCAGCATGCCGTGCACTGCCCTCCACGCTGAAACACTGGAAGGCGACTGGCGACCTGTTTTCATAGTTTAGTTCTTCACAAAAGGCTCGTCTGACAAAGTGGCTTCACTGTATGTTTTCTTACACATAGTAAACTTGACTCAATAGGTGACAATTTGTGTTTATGGATAGGATAGGATGGGATGGGATGGGATGGGATGGGATAGGCTAGACTAGGCTAGGCTAGGATGGGATAGGACAGGACAGGACAGGATAGGATATATTAGCTATTTTACAGTTTTGTTTTATTTTGTAGTTTATCAGAAGGGCCCCTCGAGAATGCTTCGACCCCTCTGTGCTGAGAGCCTAGCTCCACCCCTGGTCTGATGAATATCTCAGATATTTGACGAAAGAATGGAGTCCTGAAAACATTCCTTAATGTTTTAGATCAAAAGTCGTCGAACAAATGAAGGGATAAAATAATTGGATCTTATTCTAGCTGTAGCTGTCTTATTCTATTTACTTACTTGTCTTATTTACTTATTCTAGCTGTAGCTGTTTTTTTCACCTAGTCTGCCCTTAAATATTTCTTGTTGCCTAGCTGTTTTGACTTAATTATCCTTTTAGCTTATAAATATATTCCTTGGTAACTTGCTGTTTGCAGTTTTAATAGTATTGTGTGAGGTTTGATAGAGTTTTACATAAGTGTCCAGTTTCTGGGCAATCAGCATATTTTCAGTGTACCTCTTTGGCCAATTGGGTGTTAAGTGGCCAGGGTGTGGCCTGCACTCCTGGCAGACAATTCGCAATCAGTGTTCTTTAAATCACTGCTGCTACTTGGAAGCGTCAGGCAAACAAGCCTAGGTTGAACGAAGGCTAGAGTGAACAAAGACAAGTGCGACGTTTTCAAGCCAAGACTTCGTCAAGCACGGACTGCTCTTTTTAGATCCGGTCAGTCATCTGTATTTTATGTACCTAGTATAAACTATGTGTTTCCTTCGCATTCCTGTCCTTTCCTCTTCCCCGGGCTGGCATAGACGTTGGGTCACTCCTAGGTGCTGTGACCCTACCAATCTCATCTATCCCACTCTCTCCACTCACGTTGAGCAAGTGGTGGCGGGAGGGCTCTGGAATTGCCAGTCTGCGGTGCCGAAAGCTGAGTTTATCTCAGGCTACGCATCCTTGCTCTCCCTCAACTTTCTTGCTCTAACTGAGACCTGGATCATGCCAGAAAACATTACCACACCCGCAGCTCTGTCTGATGTGTACTCTTTTTCTCACTCTCCAAGAGCTGGCAGATGGGGTGGTGGTACTGGCCTGCTAATCTCTCTGAAATGGAAATACTTTCTTGTTTCCATTCCACAATGTTCTCCGCCCTCTTTTGAATTCCATGCTGTTACTGTCTCTTATCCAGTCAAACTCACCATCGTGGTTGTGTACCGCCCACCAGGCCCCCTTGGTGAGTTTCTGGAGGAGCTTGACACACTTGTCTCGCACTTCCCTGTTGATGACTCTGCACTTATCCTTCTTAGTGACTTCAACATCCACACTGACAAGCTAGATCCTCTTCGCTCTTTCCTCTCCTCCTTTGACCTTCACCTCTCACCCTCTCCTCCTACCCACAAGGCCAGCAACCAGCTGGACCTTATCTTTACTAGACACTGTACTATTTCCAATCTCTCTGTTACTCCCCTTCAGCTCTCTGACCACTATTTCATGTCCTACTCTCTCTCCCTCTCTTCACCCCCCTCAGCCCCTCCCCACATGGTTTCCACCCGTAGACACCTCCGCTCTCTCTCCGCCACTGATCTTTCTTCCTCTGTTACCTCTATCCTCCCTATACCTGAATCTTTCTTTCTCCTACCACCTGACACTGCTACTGATCTTCTTCTCTCTACCCTCTCCTCTTCTCTGGACAATCTCTGTCCCCTCACCTCCAGGCCTGCACGCCCAACTCCACCTGCCCCTTGGCTGACTGACTCCGTTGCTAGCCTACAGGGCAGTGAAAGGAACAAATTCTTCCTATCTCCCGGCCATGGTCAAGCCCTACACCCTGCCCGACCACTTCGCTCTGCTGCCTCGGGACGCCAGCTTGCCCCGTTGCTCAGAGGCCCTTGCTGCTGATTGACCCGGTCACGGCTCTGTTCTGTCCTGGCCCCACAGTGGTGGAATGAACTCCCCACTGCTGTCAGGACAGCGGAGTCGTTGCCCATCTTTCGGCGCAGGTTGAAAACTCTCCTCTTTAAGAACTACTACCCTGTTACTTGTTCTTAGCACTTATTGTATTCACTCATTTAAAAAAAAATCTCTTTCTTGAACTTTTCCTTTAGCACTGGTTTTGCTCTTAGATGCTTGTTTAGATGCACTTATAACCTCTGATGACTAGTAGTTCTCCAGATTTCCTACGTTAAATGCACTTATTGTAAGTCGCTTTGGATAAAAGTGTTGGCTAAATGACTGTAATGTCATGTAATGTAATGTGTCAATGATTGCGCAAACAAAATAGGAAGCAATTGCACTTTTGCTTTCCCCAGTAGCTATTGGTAGCTATCCCCAGTAGCAGAAATGGCAGACAGTGGAACAACAAAAGTGACAGTGGAAACTCTACTCCACAAGAGCAAAAGAATCCCTTTGATGGAGGAGGCAAAGAAGGTGAAGCGGGAGAGTGATAAGAACAGAGGTAACACAAGAGTGGACCTCGGATGGGCATTCACTTGATGGAGGAAGCTCCAGGACTTGAGAAGGTTCTAACCGACATTCAGTTGGCATTTTCTCTACTGCATCAGTAAGTAACACAACCTGCCTACTTATTAATACTGCTGGATGTTTTACTCTGCCTTTGTCATAGTCCTGAGATCAGGGTTTCTAGTTCAAATTGGGTTCTTATGGTTGTTTCTTGCTTTGGACACTAGCCAGGCTGCTAATGAATGGAAGGTGATCTGGTTGTCTTTGTGAGAGTGGCGCAAACAATAAAAACACTTGGAAATGCTATTGGGGGGGGGGGGCTGAAATGCTGTCTACTGCAGGTTTAATTTGCCTAAGGTATACATGGACAGCCCAATTTGCCACAATCATGCCACCTCTCCAGCCTTAACGGACCCCACCTTTCTTGTCTGGAAAGACCAAAACATCATCTCATCTCATCTCATCTCATCAGCTGCTTCTCCAGGGTAGGGTCACGGTGGCAGCAAGCTAAGTAGGGCACTCCAGACGTCCCTCCCCCCAGTAACACCCTCCACCTCCTCCTGGGGGATCCCAAGGCGTTCCCAGCCCAGATTGGACATGTAGTCCCTCCAGCGAGTTCTGGGTCTACCCCGGGGTCTCCTCCCAGTTGGACGTGCCTGGTAAACCTCCAAAGGAAGGCGCCCAGGAGGCATCCTGATCAGATGCCCAAACCACCTCAACTGGCTCCTTTTGATGCGAAGGAGCAGCGGCTCTACTCCGAGCTCCCTCCTGATGTCCAAGCTCCTCACCCTATCTCTAAGGCTGAGCCCAGACACCCTACGGAGGAAACTCATTTCAGTCGCTTGTTCATCTTATCTTTGCTGCTATTATTACATCTGTTGTGATTTTCACCCCCTCAATTTTATCCCTGTTCCATTTGTATTTTATCATTTTTATTTCATGTTAAAAGTTCATGTTATTCTTGTGTCATGTTATTCTGCTTCATTTTGTTTATTCTTGAAAATCAGTAAAAAAGAGAAATGGTTATGTTTAGGTATTAGGGTAGGGATGGGTAAGTTTAGCTTTGGGTTTAACAGGTTAAGGGTTCATTGAGGTTATAATCTGTGTTTAGTGTAAATGGGAGTTAAAAGTAGATCTGGGCAGATGTTCTCAACTACGTCCTCATTCCTTCATGTGAGACCTGTGAGTAAGTTGTTTATGAACCTTTTGTCTGAAACTTGGTTCAAAAGAAGGGTAAACATCAGCATGGAAACCTTGTTTCAGGTGAACGTGCTAACAGTCTTACATTAATGATAATAATAATGATGATAATAATAATAACAACAACAACAATAATAATGTCGATTGTACTTTCTACTTCATTTTATTCTGTTCTATTCTACTTCTCTAGCGTCTCATTGTCCTATACGCTCATCTTTTACAAATGGAGCACTCAAACAGGAGCAAAGAAACCTGTTTTTGTTTTTTTGTTTTTCCCATTAAAGTTTACACAGTGGGCCATTTAGTAAATTACCAGCTCCTAGAACAACACGACGTAAATCAGTCCACAAGCCTGCTGCCTGTGTTTTCCTCTAACAGACTGTTTTACAGGGCAGTAAAGAGACCATTTAGAAATCGCCCTTGTTCACTCTTCCATCCCGGCAAATGCCGTCACGCCACCTTCGTTAAAGCGCAGCTGCTTACAGCAGATAATTAAAAGACTCTTAAAAAAATAAACATCAGTTTAAAAGCGGAATTGGATGAGAATCCACATGGACCATCGGAGAACAGAAATCAATTGATTCTAATGCTGTTGACTTGTTTGATGAGGACAAACAGTAAAAGTAAAAAAGCAAAACCCAATTCATTATATTTTATTATGAATAGTATTACTCGTGAAAAACCCAGTAAAATACATTTTATAATGTTCATTGTTAATAATGGGATATGCTAGGAAGTAGTGGATAGCCGCTAGATAGAAGGTAAGAGAAGGCAAGGGGCATTAGAAAAAGGGTTACATTATTATTATTATAATCAATCATCATCATCATCATCATTATAATTATTATTGTTATTATTTCTTTCACGTTTCCTGTTTTACATCCTGTAGAGCTGGGTCCAAACTATGGACCTGAGGCACTATAGGGCAGATGTCACTTGATTGACAGTACTCGTCGTAATATGTGGGATGTTCCGAGCAGGGTGATCTTCTGGTCTACATGGATGTTGGTGTTGCCTGGGATACGGTTGGTGAACTTTTCCATCCCCTTCTTCCTGAGTCCTAGAGCTCCGATGACCACTGGTGTTGTTTCGGTCTTCATTCTCCACATCCTGTTGATTTCAATCTCCAGGTCTTTGTACTTGGTCAGCTTCTCTGTGACTTTCACTGAGGTGTTTTTTTCAGATGGTGTTGCCATGTCGATGAGCATGCACCTCTTTTGCTTCCTGTCCTTGATAACGATGTCAGGCTTGTTGGCTTTGATCTCTCCGTCAGTGTGGATGGACATGTCCCAGAGGATGGTGACATCATTGTTTTCAGTGACCGTTTTTGGCTGATGTTCGTACCACTTCTCAGTGGTCTTGATCTTGTAACTCCCTCAGATCTTCCAGTGCAGGTATGCTGCTGCCTTGTTGTGCCTCTACATGTACTCTGTCTTTGCCAGTTCCGGGCAGCCTGAGACAATGTGGTCGATGGTTTCTTCGTACATTCCACAGATTCTGCATTTTGGGTCTGTTCCATCTTTGATGATGCGATGGTGATAGGATCTGGTTGCCAGGCTCTGGTCTCGTGCAGTGATTATCAGGCCCTCCGTCTCTGCTTTCAGTCCGATGCTCCTCAGCCACTGGTGTGCCTTTTGTTGGTCCACGTCTGCGTCATTCATTCTTTTTGGGTACTTCTCGTGCATTTCACTCATTTCGCGTAGCTGGTAGTTGCCTCATTTTCTGTTTGTGGGGTTTCTGAGACATCAAGCTCTCGAAAGGTTTCAAGTTGTACATATCAAGTTATGTCCACAACTTGATATGTACAACTTGAAACTTTTCACCCGTTTGCTGGTAGGTGCAGGTGAAAATTTGTAGACAGTTGTGTGCATGTCGTTGACATTTATCCATGGCGAATCTTGCAGGCATGACGAAAAACATGTCATTGTCAATAACACACGCCAACAAACAGGAAACTGGTATGACCACTGCAGTAGAAACCGGAAGTCAGTGGACTACAGTTATGCACAGAGCCGATTGTAGTAGTAATTGCAGTGGTCAAAGTAGTAGTAATATTGTTGTTGTGTTTGTTCAACTATGAGTCTTAAATAAGCCTGCAGGTTCTTCGTGCATTTCTGCTGCAGGTTTTTCACAATAAATGAATTCTCCACATAAATGGTGTCTTCTTGTTTCTGACAGAATTACCTCTGGTATAAAAACTACATTTATTGTGAAATATGACTCACGTTGTCCTTCAAAAGATCTGGGTTGACAACTCTCTTGGTTGTGTTCTGCTTTTCTTATGTTAAACTAACTCAATATGTGTAATAAAATCACCAAACGGCATCATTTTAGTGGCGTTACCCTCAGTCGTTTTCACACACTGAGTCTTTAGTACGAGCTGGTGATTTATTTGTTTTATTTATTTAGTTTGGATCAAATGTTTCTCCTGCTCCGTGTTCATGCCGTTCTTGCGTCGGCATCAGATCTACTAATGGTCCCCCAGCTTAGCCCGTCTGGAAGCCTAACGGTCCTCCAGCTCGGCCCGTCTGGAAGCGCACCACGATAAATGACTTCTACGCAGCAAGTCAACCATAACCGGAAGAACTGGACCGAGATCCTGCCGAGGAAAGCGAATCAGAGTGAGAGATGGCGGGGGAGAGAGACAGAGAGAGAGAGCGAGAGATACAGACAGACAGAGACAGAGACAGCGCAAGACAGAGAGAGAGACAGAGACAGAGCACGAGACAGACAGAGAGAGAGACAGAGCACGAGACAGACAGAGAGAGACACACAGAGAGAGAGAGAGAGTGAGAGAGACAGACAGAGACAGCGAGAGAGACAGAGACAGACAGACAGACAGAGACAGACAGACAAAGGCAGACAGAGAGAGAGACAGAGACAGTGAGACAGACAGAGACAGAGAGAGCCTCTCTACATGCAGTGTGTCTATCCATCCATCCTCCTCCAGATAGAATTCAGATGATACAGAAACCCAATCACAAGATTTTCACACCTGAATCCACACCAAGATCCTGTCTGTCCACCTGTCTATCATCTGTCTTTCATTCTCTTTCCATCTGTCTGTCTCTCCCTGTTTATCCATCTTTCAATCTGTCTGTCTTCAATTTGTCTATCGGCCTGTCTGTCTTCCAGTCTGTCTTGAATTCATCGCTTAACATCAGTCTTTGTGTCTGTTTGTCCTCTCTCCTTCCACCTGTCTGTCTGTCTGTCTGTCATACTGCTGTTTCAGCCTGTCTGCCCCTTCTACAAGCTACACCTCTATCATCTGCTTGTCTGCCTGCTTGTCTCTCTCTCTTCTCCCACCGGCCGGCCTTCACCAACACTTCTTTAAAACACTAGAATGACCAAGACGGCCATTATGACTGCCTTGGATTTTCAAAGTTTAATAACTTCGTGAAAAAAAGAAGAAGAAGAGATACAGACCCGCTGCCCCCGAGTTCTCCTAAAGTTGCCTACATTTGCATTTAAAATGAGTTTTAGATCAATCACACAAAAAAGTTATGATCAGATCTACCTAAAACGACTACGAGCGGTCAACATGACGCCCCGTAATGTGTGTGTGATGGTGTGCGTCATGTCAGTATTTATGACATGTGTTGTCGCATCATCTCCTGTGTGAAGTTCGTTGCTGTGTCCTAGAAACACACTAGCGCCCTCCAGTGCAGACAAATAGTCTCAACTTGGTGTGTGACGATGTCCAACATGTCTGGTTACAGACGCACCATGACTACCACCGAGGCGCTGCAGTATTTACAGGCGTTGGACAGCGGCCATTTTAACTTGTTTAAAAACAGTATTAAAGTTGTTAAAATGTTAATGTTGGTGTCAGTTAGTTTCATAACAGACACACTAACATATGTAATGCATTAATATCTCCACTGGTATTTATCTTGACACAATATAGAGTTTAAACACAGGCCGTCATTTTGACCGCCCACGGTCGTTTTAGGTAGGAGTGAAATCCCTCTCATTAAAGAAAAAATAAATAAATAAAACACTTAAATTTTGTCCTGAAGTAAAATCATGATAATAAATGAGTTTACTTCTAAAAAAAGTATGTCAAAAGCGTTCTTACATACATCATTCACATTACTTGCACTGCTCTGGCAAACATGAAGGTCTTAGTTACACCTACTGTGCTGACCACGACTTCCATTAAAACAACTCCACCCCGTTACCTGAACTCACAGCTACACAGGACCGCGCGTGTGTGTGTGTGTGTGCGTGTGTGTGTGTGTGTGTGTGTGTGTGTGTGTGTGTTCTTGCCATGCTAACAACCTCTCCCATTAGCAGCACCATTTCCACAACAATTTAAAGAGCAGATGTGGACGAGCTCACCTGAGGACCTTCTTTGATTTCTGACTCCGGCTTTGATTCCACATCATTTAGCAGTCCAGCACGGACCACATCTAACTTTTAATTGGACCTAGGCTGTTATTGGGTCCAAAAGCTATGGGCTGCAGGAGGCTTTGTGAAGGTGTACTGGTATTACCGGTGCAGTACTGCCTCCAGCTAGACTTCATTAGACCAGAAACGAACCATGAAACCAGTCAGTTGCTCTAACGGATGATGACGATGATGATCTGAACCAGATCAGACAAGAATGCATGGTCTGCTGCATAACACTACTGTTAATATACTACAGGACTACCATCATATATGAACACATGGAGAGTCCTCTGTCTTTACTCCTATGATGCACTCTGCCTTCACATGTCCCTCCTCTTCACTCTCTCCATCACTTCGTTTATTTCCCTCCATCATCCACCCTCTGTTCTGCCTCTCCTGCTTACGTACACGTTTGGTTCGAGGGTGAAGAGAAGACGAGCTCATTAAAACGGAGGGAGACAAGACAGACAGAGAGAGAAACAGACAGACAGAGAGCGAGACAGACAGACAGACAAAAAGACAGAGAAACAGACAGACAGGAAGAGACCTGTGGTATTGCTCCGGCATGGTGAATAATGTTCCTGACATGGCTGAGTGCATCCTGCATTTCAAATACACCAATTTAACCTGTCGCGCCTTTTCCTCTTTCTCTCTCTCTATCTCTCTTTCTTCCTCTTTCTATCTCTTCCTCTTTCTCTTTCCATCTCTCTCTCTCTCTATCCCTTTCTCTTTCTCTCTCTATCGCTCTCTCCTGTATTCCGTTTCTCTACATCTCTAATATTTGCTCACCTACACTTTGTCTCAATCTGACTTGACCTCCCTTCTTCACTCTCTCTTTCCTATATTTGTCCCCCCCCCTCTCTGTCTGTCTGTCTGTTTGTCTCTCTGTCCCTCTCTCTGCCTGTCTGTCTGTTTGTCTCTCTCTCGCTCTTTCTACCTGTCTGTCTGTTTGTCTCTCTTTCGCTCTCTGTCCCTCTCTCTGCCTGTCTGTCTGTTTGTCTCTCTCTCGCTCTCTGTCCCTCTCTCTGCCTGTCTGTCTGTTTGTCTCTCTCTCGCTCTCTCTACCTGTCTGTCTGTCCGTCTCTCTCTGCCTGTCTGTCTGTCTGTCTCTCGCTCTCTCTCTGTTCCTGTGTCTGCCTGCCTGCCTGTCTCTCTGTCTCTCTCTCTGTCTGTCTGTCTCTTTGAAGATTTTTACATGCCTTAGTCCTTCTGCTGTAAAGTGGCGGTGTTAAACTGCTTGTGACACTAATGTCTGATGACATGCTATTATGCTAACTGTATTAGCATAAACGTATCACATGGAGGCGGGCTTGTCACATCCGTTATGCGTCCACGAGTCCCCAACGGATGTCAACAATGATTGGCTGACAGCGGTGGCTGTCAACAGATGTGATGAAAATGGGATTGGTTTAAACAAAACAAGGGGAGGGGGGGATGCATGGACAAGCACCCCTCATCAAGGAGGTTAGAGGTCAAGCGCGGCGTCACAAGGCAGCCACCACGTATCTGTAGCTGACCGTGACCTCTGACCTTCCTTCAGAGAAGAAGAGGAGGAAATTGAAGTTTGGTGGTAAATAAAGGGCTTGTGGTCAAGACTGTGTGATGAGCCGTCCATAGCACAGAGGCAGAGAATTAGCTGCTGGACCACAGGCGCCTCCGGCAGCAGAAATGTCCTTTTCCATCCGGAGAGGAGAAAAGTACATCAAGATGTTTGACATTCATTTTCATCAGAGGTCTCGTCCTCCGGGGGAGAGGTGCAGTTTATGGCGAGGAGCCGGGTTTACAGCAAGTCTTAATCAAACATGTTGGCGAGTCTGCAAGACTTTAAACGTGACACTGGAGCGCCTGTCAACACCTCAAACGCAGTGTGTTAAATGCCAGCCTGCCAACGTGGCGGCTGTGAATGACTGCTGGCTGCGTTTGAACTATTCACGCTGGGAAATGAACCGGTGAGACCAGAACAGAACCAAACGGAGCACAACAGAAGAGAATGTATATTCACATGTTTGTATGACTTCTATGTTTTTCTGTAGCGTAGATATACAGTTACTGTGATTTCTGTTGAGTCTGGCTTCATTTGGGACTGGTCATCCCATGTAAACGACCACATGGGTCGAATTTTAAAGGCCCCTGAAAACGACTCTAGGGCTTTCTTGATTAACACTTAAGCGTCCCTAGTGACCTTTGTTAATAAATAACCAATCGATTTTCTCGTTCATCATGATGAGAATAATCATCAACCACTACCTAACATTAATACTACCCTTAACCGCGAACTAGCCTTAACCACTAGCTAACCTAGTCTAAGGACAGGCTGTTGTGTCGCTGTAAAGCCCCTTGAGAGAAATTTATAATTTGTGATATTGGGCTATACAAATAAAATTGACTTGACTAACTTTAACCCTAAATTTAACAACTAGCTAACATTAACCCTAATCTTAACCGCTGGCAAACCTTAACCCTAAACCAAAATGCTAGCTAACCTTTACCCTAAACTAAAATGCTAGCTAACCTCAACCTTAAACTAAAATGCTAGCTAACCTTAACTCTAAACCAAAATGATAGCTAACCTTAACCCCAAACTAAAATGCTAGCTAACCTTAACCCTAAACTAAAAGGTTAGCTAACCTTAACCCTAAACTTAGCCACTTTGAGCCTGAATTGACCAACATGTATAATAACAAATATGGCCCAAATATGCCAAATCAAATGTGGGCCACCTTTGGCAAATATGTGGCACATGCAGCATTGCTATGGCTTGGTTCTGGCCCAGATCTGGCAAACAGGAGCGGACCGCCCAAGTGCCATCATTCCACGCGGTATGTGGGCCGGATCAAAGTGTCGGGTGTGGGACGGGTCCGGGACACAGCAATTTTGCGATATGGGAGAATTTTAGTTGTTTTTGCTAATATAAAACTCAGATCATTTTCAAATGTAAATATATGTTTGAGTTTTCAAAAAGCACCGTCTCTGGTCATTCCAGACGTCTGTGGGGTGATTTCATTGTGGCACACTGGGGACAGTTTTCAGGCAGCGCTCACACCAGCAGAGGATCCTGAAGTGAGCCGTAAACAGAGAACAGTGAGTTTCTGTAAAGCTATGAAGCCGTGGAGCTGTCGCTGTGGACAGGAAGTCATGTTTATTCATGCAGCCATGAGCACGGCCCAGCAAGGTGACTAGCTGTCAGGGCTTTGACACACACACACACACACACACACACACACACACACACACACACACACACACACACACACACACACACACACACACACACACACACAGATCCATGTGACAGCACACACACAATAATATATGCAATAGCAAGCAGGAACTTACTCTCTCACACACACACGAGCACATCTGGCCTGTCTATCACCTTGGATCGTGTGTGTGTGTGTGTGTGTGTGTGTGTGTGTGTGTGTGTGTGTGTGTGTAATATGGTAACCCTTGTTGAAGAGCTTAAATCCAGGGCTGTGTTGAGTAAATTGTTTGCATTAAACGGTTGTAACTCCATTCAGCACTACCAGCACACACACACTACCTCCCCGTAATACCACTATAACACCTGGTAATAACCAAGTAATACCAGTAATACCCAGCATTAACCCAGTAATACCCAGTATTAACCCAGTAATACCCAGCATTAACCCAGTAATACCCAGTAATACCCAGTATTAACCCAGTAATACCAAGTAATACCCAGCATTAACCCAGTAATACCCAGTAATACTAGCATTAACCTAGGAATACCAGTATTAACCCAGTCATACCCAGTAATAACCTAGTAATACCCAGTATTAACCTAGGAATACCAGTATTAACCCAGTAATACCCAGTAATAACCCAGTAATACCCAATATTAACCTAGTAATACCAGTAATACCCAGTAATACCCAGTATTAACCCAGTAATACCCAGTATTAACTCAGTAATACCCAGTATTAACCTAGGAATACCAGTATTAACCCAGTAATACCCAGTAATAACCTAGTAATACCCAGTAATATGCAGTAATAACCCAGTAATAACAACAATCACTGCCATTGACAGAACTACCATCAGTACTGCTTAAACTAATACAACCACCGGGAAAATTACTCCCGTTTACAGAAACACTTACAGTGACACTTACACAAATACTACCTAGATGTACTTCCACACCACTTACAGTAATACTAATACTCTTGCACCGCGACAAAACCTGCTACTCATAATAATCCCAATACTACTACCAATATATTAGCTTCTTCCAGTACAAAGAACACTACCACTAGTGCCAGTACTTGTAAGTACTATTAAAGGTACTCATGATAGTATTATGATTAATACTGGCAGTAATCAGTGATTACAGTTTATTATGATGAGGAGCCCAAAGGAGGTTTTACTCTCGCTCTCTCTCTCGCTCTCTCTCTCGCTCTCTGCATCCTCCCCCCTTCACTCTTTGAAACACACACACACACACACACACACACACACACTCATCTCCCTCTGACAGGTGTGTGTTTATTGCATCATGCTGACATTAAAGAGGTCTGATGGGAGCCAAACCACACCCAGCAGCAACTGTCTCTCTCTCTCTGTACCTGTCTACCTGTCTGTACCTTTCTGTACCTGCCTGTCTGCCTGTACCTGCGTACCCCTCTATTTCTGTACCTGTCTGTCTCTTTACCTGTCTGTCTGTCTGTCTGTACCGGTGTACCCTTCTATTTCTGTACCTGTCTGTCTCTTTACCTGTCTGTCTGTCTGTATGTACCGGTGTACCCTTCTATTTCTGTACCTGTATGTCACTTTATAAGTCTGTCTGTACCTGTCTGTCTGTCTGTACTTGTGTACCCCTCCACGTTTGCACCTGTCTGTCTGTCTGTCTGTACCGGTGTACCCTTCTATTTCTGTACCTGTCTGTCGCTTTATCTGTCTGTCTGTACCTGTCTGTCTTTACTTGTGTACCCCTCCACGTTTGCACCTGTCTGTCTGTCTGTCTGTACCGGTGTACCCTTCTATTTCTGTACCTGTCTGTCGCTTTATCTGTCTGTCTGTACCTGTCTGTCTGTCTTTACTTGTGTACCCCTCTACGTTTGCACCTGTCTGTCTGTCTGTCTGTCTGTCTGTCTGTCTGTCTGTACCTGTGTACCCCTCTATTTCTGTACCTGTATGTCTCTTTACCTGTATGTCTGTCTGTACCTGTGTAACCTCCTATGTCTGTACTTGTCTGTCTGTCTCTCTCTCTTTACCTGTCTGTACTTGTGTACCCCTCTATGTTTGTACCTGTCTGTCCCTTCTCTCTACCTGTCTGTCTGTACCTGTCTGTCTCTCTATCTCTTTACCTGTCTATCTGTGCCTGTGTACCCCTCTATGTCTGTACCTGTCTGTCCCTTCTCTCTACCTGTCTGTCTGTACCTGTCTGTCTCTCTATCTCTTTACCTGTCTATCTGTGCCTGTGTACCCCTCTATGTCTGTACCTGTCTGTCCCTTCTCTCTACCCGTCTGTCTGCTTCTTTCTTTCTTTGTCATGACCTGTGTCTCTTTACCTGTCTGTCTCTCTTTCTGTCTTACCTCTGTATATCTTGAGCTCTCTCTCGCCCCCCCCCCTCACCCCCCATTTGGCCATTTAAACACATCTTGCTCAAAGTAAAAAAAGCCCCCCCCGTGGTAGCGGCCGGCTTTAGTAGCGGGGTGAGTGTGATGCGTGCGGGGATACCTAGCCTGCCTTTTTAATCTTATCTTGTTAATATTTTACAAAAACCTTACAGGCATATGAATCAATTAATTATGGCTGAAATGTGAAGCCAAAGACACTCATGAATACTGCAGCTGCCTCTGCAAGCAGACAGCGCTGTCTGTCAATCAAACTCCAGAGACAGCCAACAGCTGGGTAATTACGCCTGGTTCAGGGCTTTACACACACACACACACACACACACAACCACACACACGCACACACACACACACACATGCAGGCAGGCAGGCGCACATATGCATGGCATGCACCCACGCAAGCCCAGGCAAACATAAAACACAAAAGCACACAGACATACACACAAAGTCATTAATTCACACAAAGATGTATGCCAACACACACACACACACACACACACACACACACACACAAATACAAACACCAATAGGCAAACATGCTTGCACACAAAGGAATACACAACCATTTGGAGTCATGTATGCACAGGCACACACTCATAGAGGAATGCATAAGCACACACGTATGTGCACCCACACGTCACAGACAAACACACAAACCTGCAAACACACACTTGCATCCACGCTCGCACACAGGAGCACATCCAGGGGCATGCATGCACCCACACAAACACACAGTAATCTGCACGTATGCAGGTCTTTAAGCATAACCACGTGCACGTGCACATTCCACACACACACACACACACACACACACACACACACACACACACACCGACTGACACACAAACACACAAACCGCAGACCCACATTAAGGAGCTGCCTTACTCAAAGAGCAGTAAAAGCTCTGGGCTTCCAAATCACACGTTACACATTACACATTACACGGACCTTCCTCCACCCAGCTTTGATCTTCCTCCTCTTCAGAAAACACCCAATTATCAATTCCCTCTCTTTCCCTCTCTCTTCCCCTCTCTCTTTCCCTCTCTCTTCCCTTCTCTTCCCCTCTCTCTTTCCCTCTCTCTTTCCTTCTCTTTCCCTCTCTCTTCCCTTCTCTTTCCCTCTCTCTTCCCCTCTCTTTCCTTCTCTTTTCCTCTCTTTCCTTCTCTTTCCCTCTCTCTTTCATTCCCTTTTCCTTCTCTTTCCCTCCCCCTTCCCTCTTTCCCTCTCTCTCTCTTTCCATCTCTCTTTCCCTCTCTTTCATTCTCTTTCCCTCCCCCTTCCCTCTTTCATTCCCTTTTCCCTCTCTCTTTCCTCTTTCCCTCTCTTGTTCCTTCTCTTCCCTTCTCTTTCCCTCTCTCTTCCCTTCTCTTTCCCTCTCTCTTTCATTCCCTTTTCCTTCTCTTTCCCCCCCCCTTCCCCCTCTCTCTCTCCTCCCTTCTCTGTCCCTCTCCTTCATTCTCTTTCCCCCCCCCTTCCCTCTTTCATTCCCTTTTCCCTCTCTCTTTCCTCTTTCCCTCTCTTGTTCCTTCTCTTTCCCTCTCTTTCCTTCTCTCTTTTCCTCTCTCTTTCCTTCTTTCCTTCTCTCTTTCCTTCTCTCTTTTCCTCTCTTTCCCTCTCTATTTCCTTCTCTTTCATCTCTTTCCCTCTCTCTTTCCTTCTCTCTTTCACTCTCTTTCCTTCTCTCTTTACTTCTTTCCCTCTCTCTTTCCTTCTCTCTTTCCTTCTCTCTTTACCTCTTTCCCTCTCTTTCTTTCTCTCTTTCCCTCTCTCTTTCCCTCTCTTTCATTCCCTTTTCCTTCTCTCTTTCCCTCCCCCTTCCCTCTTTCCCTCTCTCTTCCCTTCTCTTTCATTCCCTTTTCATTCTCTTTCCCTCTTTCATTCCCTTTTCCCTCTCTCTTTCCTCTCGTTCCTTCTCTTGTTCCTTCTCTTTCCCTCGCTCTTTTCCTCTCTCTTTCCCTCTTTCCCTCTCTTTCCCTTTCTTTCCTTCTCTTTCCTCTTTCCCTCTCTCTTTCATTTCCTTTTCCTTCTCTTTCCTTCTCTCTTTCCCTCCCCCTTCCCTCTTTCCTTCTTTCTTTCCCTCCCTCTTCCCCTTTCTTTCCTTCTCTCTTTCCCTCCCCCTTCTCTTTCCCTCTCTCTTCCCTTCTCTTTCCTGCTTTCCCTCTCTCTTTCCTTCTCTTCCCCTCTCGCTTTCCCTCTCTATTTCCCTCTTTCCTTCTTTTTCCCTATCTTTCCATCTTTCCTTCTCTTTCCTTCTCTATTTCCCTCTCTTTCCCTCTCTTTCCCTCTCTCTTTCCATCTTTCCTTCTCTTTCACTCTCTCTTTCCTTCTCTATTTCCCTCTTTCACTCTCTCTTCCCTTCTCTCTTTCCCTGTCTATTTCCCTCCCTCCGCCGTCCTCTCAGTCCCGCTCCAGCCTTGGACTCACAACATGAAATGAACAAGTGATCTAGCTCCGGCTGTGGATTTCACAAGAAAGAGAAGAAGTGCCATAACAGCAGCGTGGACGACAGAAACCCTCCTTTACTCCCCCAGAATGGATTTACACTAATTGCACATCTAGCATTCCTCCACCAACACGGTGAATTATTAAGAGGGTTTCATCCGCCAGCCTGTCGACGCAGGACCCGGCGGGATAGATCAAGAGCACATTCCTGTTGTTGTGTTTATTTCACTTAACTGGTCTTTAAGCAGACCCGCGGGATCGAACACGTTCTCCTGAAAACAGAATCAAATCAAATAAAATCAAGTGGAACTTCTAAGTGGATCTAAGCGACGCCTGCTTTCAGAAAACAGCCGGTGGAAAACGTCCAAGTCACTTCCTCTTTTCCGGGACGGATAAAGATGAAGATAATGTCTTGTGACAATCTAAAGGGCATTTCATTTGACTTCATCACTTCCGGAAACACACCACTACATTTACTGATGCCGCCCCCCCCCCCTCTCTCTCCCAGCTCTCCTTCCATCTATCCATCTATCCCATGGATGGAGGATCTATCCTTCACTACAAACTGTTTAAAAATAAACAAGACCTCGGGCGTAGCGTAGCGGTCTATTCTGTTGCCTACCAACACGGGGATCGCCGGTTCGAATCCCCGTGTTACCTCCGGCTTGGTCAGGCGTCCCTACAGACACAATTGGCCGTGTCTGCGGGTGGGAAACTGGATGTGGGTGTGTGTCCTGGTCGCTGCACTAGCGCCTCCTCTGGGCGGTCAGGGCTTCTGTTGGGGGGGGGGACTGGGGGGAATAGTGTGATCCTCCCATGCACTACGTGCCCCTGGTGAAACTCCTCACTGTCAGGTGAAAAGACGCGGCTGGTGACTCCACATGTATGGGAGGAGGCATGTGGTAGTCTGCAGCCTCCCCGGATCAGCAGAGGAGGTGCAGCAGAGACCGGGGCCAAGTACAATTGGGGAGAAAAAGTACTTGCAACACATAAATTAACTGTCACTTCCGCGGATATTCCGTATCATAGCAACCGAAGCATCTCGGCTCCCAGCTGAAAACGCCCAGCTGGGAAAATACGCTGTGGAGGACACAGGTCCCAATTCATTACAGCACCCGAGATGTTGTCCACCTACACCACCGGCAACACTGGCCGCATACCAGTAAACACACACACACACCACACACACACCGACACACACCACCCCGACACACGCACACACACACCGACACACACCCCCCGACACCCCGACACACACCCCGACACAGCACGCTCCCGAGGCTGGGACTAACGGGGATTAGGTGTAAAAGGATTAGATTAGTACGGCTACCATTGAGGAGAACTGTAATCCACGTGGATTAAAATGTAATTGACGGAAATCTGCTCACACGGAGGAGCGTCAGTAATCCACCGACGCCACATCGGTGGGTTATTCTACACAGTGAATGTACAATACTAATGGAGTGTATCCGGAACGCCATCCCGCTTTTGGCTACGGGCAAACTGAATCACCAAACACAGCACTTTTCAGAAGAGTACCACTACTGCACACAACAAATACATAATGACGAAAAATACCAATAAAATGTTTAAAAGCAAAGCGAATATGAACATCTTCCTTTAATATGTCAGCCTACTGGAGGCAGCCAACTGTGACATAATATACTTCATATGAGTACCTGCAGTATGTGGTATAATCTACTTCATATGAGTACCTGTAGTATGTGGTATAATCTACTTCATATGAGTACCTATAGTATGTGGTATAACCTACTTCATATGAGTACCTGTATGTGGTATAATATATTTCATATGAGTACCTGTAGTATGTGGTATAATATACTTCATATGAGTACCTGTAGTATGTGGTATAATCTACTTCATATGAGTACCTGTAGTATGTGGTATAATCTGCTTCATATGAGTACCTGTAGTATGTGGTATAATCTGCTTCATATGAGTACCTGTAGTATGTGGTATAATCTACTTCATATGAGTACCTGTAGTATGTGGTATAATCTACTTCATAAGAGTACCTGTAGTATGTGGTATAATCTGCTTCATATGAGTACCTGTAGTATGTGGTATAATCTACTTCATATGAGTACCTGTAGTATGTGGTATAATCTACTTCATAAGAGTACCTGTAGTATGTGGTATAATCTGCTTCATATGAGTACCTGTAGTATGTGGTATAATCTACTTCATATGAGTACCTGTATGTGGTATAATCTACTTCATAAGAGTACCTGTAGTATGTGGTATAACCTACTTCATATGAGTACCTGTATGTGGTATAATCTATTTCATATGAGTACCTGTATATGGTATAATCTACTTCATTTGAGTACCTGTATGTGGTATAATCTACTTCATATGAGTACCTGTAGTATGTGGTATAATCTACTTCATATGAGTACCTGTAGTATGTGGTATAATCTACTTCATATGAGTACCTGTAGTATGTGGTATAATCTACTTCATATGAGTACCTGTAGTATGTGGTATAATCTACTTCATATGAGTACCTGTAGTATGTGGTATAATCTACTTCATATGAATACCTGTAGTATGTGGTATAATCTACTTCATATGAGTACCTGTAGTATGTGGTATAATATACTTCATATGAGTACCTGTAGTATGTGGTATAATCTACTTCATATGAGTACCTGTAGTATGTGGTATAATCTACTTCATATGAATACCTGTAGTATGTGGTATAATCTACTTCATATGAGTACCTGTAGTATGTGGTATAATATACTTCATATGAGTACCTGTAGTATGTGGTATAATATACTTCATATGAGTACCTGTATGTGGTATAATCTACTTCATATGAGTACCTGTATGTGGTATAATCTACTTCATATGAGTACCTGTAGTATGTGGTATAACATACTTCATATGAGTACCTGTAGTATGTGGTATAACCTACTTCATATGAGTACCTGTAGTATGTGGTATAATCTACTTCATATGAGTACCTGTAGTATGTGGTATAATCTGCTTCATATGAGTACCTGTAGTATGTGGTATAATCTGCTTCATATGAGTACCTGTAGTATGTGGTATAATATACTTCATATGAGTACCTGTAGTATGTGGTATAATCTACTTCATATGAGTACCTGTAGTATGTGGTATAATGTCTTGATGCATGCTCAACAATGCAGGTAAGAAAATCAAACGAGGAGAATCAGTTCCTCGGAACACAGCGTTTACTGCCATATGCCTTTCATCACTCACCACATGGTACCGGCTCGACTGGACTGGACCGGACTGGACTCGCCCTTTGTTCGTGTTCTATTACTGGAACGTACCGGCATTTTGGTAACGGTTACCACTTTTCTGGTACCACCTTTGTTGAGGTTCAAAAAAAAAAAAAAACTGGAGCGGGAACCAAAATCAATGCAGACCTCTGATTGGTCAGAGAAACGCCTCACTGCATCATTTTGCGTCATCAATATGCGCGTGGGATACCACCCGGCATGTTTAAATACCGAAGCGGAGACATGTCAACAGTACCTTCCCCAGACTCCTGTACTGTTCTGCAGTGTGTTGTCGTGCAGAGGCCTGGAGCCTCCCTCTCTTCTGCAGCACGTCTTCTTCTGGCTGTGCCAAACAGCCACACACCGAGGATTAAGTACCGCCGCCCCTCCATGGCCGCCATTGCTCTTGTTTGTTCTCACAATGGTCGCGTTGAAGATGACATCACAGCAGTTTAAACAGGCGTCGCTATGACGACCAGCTACACTGAGGGGGTACTGGTACAGTAATGGAAAATGACACAAAAGCGAGTCAAGACAAGTTGAGTTGAGCCGGTACCGTGTAGTGGAAAGGGGGCATAAGTGACCCCTTCAGTCTCACCCGACTGCAGGTGTCCCCACCCTTATAAACAATAGTGACTGCAGGTGTCCCCACCCTTATAAACAATACAGTGACTGCAGGTGTCCCCACCCTTATAAACAATAGTGACTGCAGGTGTCCCCACCCTTATAAACAATACAGTGGCTGCAGGTGTCCCCACCCTTATAAACAATACAGTGACTGCAGGTGTCCCACCCTTATAAACAATACAATGACTGCAGGTGTCCCCACCCTTATAAACAATACAGTGGCTGCAGGTGTCCCCACCCTTATAAACAGTACAGTGACTGCAGGTGTCCCCACCCTTATAAACAATACAGTGGCTGCAGGTGTCCCACCCTTATAAACAATACAATGACTGCAGGTGTCCCCACCCTTATAAACAATACAGTGGCTGCAGGTGTCCCCACCCTTATAAACAAGACAGTGACTGCAGGTGTCCCACCCTTATAAACAATACAATGACTGCAGGTGTCCCCACCCTTATAAACAATACAGTGGCTGCAGGTGTCCCCACCCTTATAAACAATACAGTGACTGCAGGTGTCCCCACCCTTATAAACAATACAGTGACTGCAGGTAACCCCACCCTTATAAACAATACAGTGACTGCAGGTGTCCCCACCCTTATAAACAGTACAGTGACTGCAGGTGTCCCCACCCTTGTAAACAGTACAGTGACTGCAGGTGTCCCCACCCTTATAAACAATACAGTGACTGCAGGTGTCCCCACCCTTATAAACAATACAGTGACTGCAGGTGTCCCCACCCTTATAAACAGTACAGTGACTGCAGGTGTCCCCACCCTTATAAACACTACAGTGACTGCAGGTGTCCCCACCCTTATAAACAATACAGTGACTGCAGGTGTCCCCACCCTTATAAACAATACAGTGACTGCAGGTGTCCCCACCCTTGTAAACAATACAGTGACTGCAGGTGTCCCCACCCTTATAAACACTACAGTGACTGCAGGTGTCCCCACCCTTATAAACAATACAGTGACTGCAGGTGTCCCCACCCTTGTAAACAATACAGTGACTGCAGGTGTCCCCACCCTTATAAACAGTACAGTGACTGCAGGTGTCCCCACCCTTATAAACACTACAGTGACTGCAGGTGTCCCCACCCTTATAAACACTACAGTGACTGCAGGTGTCCCCACCCTTATAAACAATACAGTGACTGCAGGTGTCCCCACCCTTGTAAACAATACAGTGACTGCAGGTGTCCCCACCCTTGTAAACAATACAGTGACTGCAGGTGTCCCCACCCTTATAAACAGTACAGTGACTGCAGGTGTCCCCACCCTTATAAACAGTACAGTGACTGCAGGTGTCCCCACCCTTATAAACAATACAGTGACTGCAGGTGTCCCCACCCTTGTAAACAATACAGTGACTGCAGGTGTCCCCACCCTTATAAACAGTACAGTGACTGCAGGTGTCCCCACCCTTATAAACACTACAGTGACTGCAGGTGTCCCCACCCTTATAAACAATACAGTGACTGCAGGTGTCCCCACCCTTATAAACAATACAGTGACTGCAGGTGTCCCCACCCTTGTAAACAATACAGTGACTGCAGGTGTCCCCACCCTTATAAACAGTACAGTGACTGCAGGTGTCCCCACCCTTATAAACACTACAGTGACTGCAGGTGTCCCCACCCTTATAAACACTACAGTGACTGCAGGTGTCCCCACCCTTATAAACAATACAGTGACTGCAGGTGTCCCCACCCTTGTAAACAATACAGTGACTGCAGGTGTCCCCATCCTTGTAAACAATACAGTGACTGCAGGTGTCCCCACCCTTATAAACAGTACAGTGACTGCAGGTGTCCCCACCCTTATAAACACTACAGTGACTGCAGGTGTCCCCACCCTTATAAACAATACAGTGACTGCAGGTGTCCCCACCCTTATAAACAATACAGTGACTGCAGGTGTCCCCACCCTTATAAACAATACAGTGACTGCAGGTGTCCCCACCCTTATAAACAATACAGTGACTGCAGGTGTCCCCACCCTTATAAACAATACAGTGGCTGCAGGTGTCCCCACCCTTATAAACAATACAGTGACTGCAGGTACCCCCACCCTTATAAACAATACAGTGGCTGCAGGTGTCCCCACCCTTACAAACAATACAGTGACTGCAGGTGTCCCCACCCTTATAAACAATACAGTGACTGCAGGTGTCCCCACCCTTATAAACAATACAGTGGCTGCAGGTGTCCCCACCCTTATAAACAATACAGTGACTGCAGGTACCCCACCCTTATAAACAATACAGTGGCTGCAGGTGTCCCCACCCTTATAAGCAATACAGTGGCATAACGACCCAAACCAACGACCAGTTTCATATGCAAATATGGGCGTGACCATTAACGAGTCGTTTCAAAGACCATGTGTACTATTCACAGAGGACTGGGGAATGTTTGCAGTCACATCATTGTAAGCTGGTGACAGATGTACTCTTAGCCCCGCCCCCCTGGTTCAGGGATGGTCGTTCCCTCTTCACATAGATGGTCACTTTAACTCCCTGTTCAAACCAGCGTTCCTCTCGACCAAGGGTTTGCATAGGGCTGTGCGATGCCCTGTGGATGCTGTGCGGTGTTTCCTCTTCTGTGCCCGAAGAGGAAACACCGAAGGCGGTCTGACAGGACGCGGAAGTGGGACAGTCTAAGCTAATCACCAGCCCATGCAGAGCGGCAGTTCTGATAGCACTAGGGCGGTGGTCTCACCTAGCCCCGACTGTGTTTCTAGTGTGGTCGTGTGGAGTGGGAGTGGTGTGTCGGAGGTGTCTGGCTAGGAGAGCTGGTGTTGGATTGGCTGAGGGAGCCTGGGTTGCTGCGTCCTGTGGGCCCAAGGACCACAAGGACCACGGCCCTGACCGGAGCTGTGCCCGAGGAGGAGGAAACACCACGGGCGGTGCTTGAACACAGAAACACAGTTTGATTCGTTCAACTCTGTTTGGATGAAGATGAGTTGAAACAAGTGCCATTCAGTTGGCAGATTTCGGTTTTTAATGGACGACTCAAAACGGCCGGAGATCCAAACGGCTGCGGGAGGGGTTCTGACTTGCGGAGGGAAAAGGACGTGAATAAAGTGATGTTACTGAAAAGTTTCCCCAGCGCTTCAGTTTCCTGTTTGACCTTAAAATGACCTCGTCATCACACAATGTGAGCCATGGTTTGACACACAATTATAGAAACGGATTTCAAGATCAATGCTCTGGACTACACACATCACCACTTCAGAAGACTCTCTCTCTCTCTCTGTCTCACTCTCTCTCTGTCTCCCTCTCTCTCTGTCTCTCTGTCTCGCTCTCTCTCTGTCTCCCTCTCTCTCTGTCTCTCTGTCTCGCTCTCTCTCTGTCTCGCTCTCACTCTGTCTCTCTGTCTCTCTGTCTCGCTCTCACTCTGTCTCTCTGTCTCGCTCTCTCTCTGTCTCGCTCTCTCTCTGTCTCTCTGTCTCGCTCTCTCTCTGTCTCTCTGTCTCGCTCTCTCTCTGTCTCTCTGTCTCGCTCTCTCTCTGTCTCGCTCTCTCTCTGTCTTGCTCTCACTCTGTCTCTCTGTCTCTCTGTCTCGCTCTCTCTCTGTCTCTCTGTCTCGCTCTCTCTCTGTCTCTCTGTCTCTCTGTCTCGCTCTCACTGTCTCTCTGTCTCGCTCTCTCTCTGTCTCGCTCTCTCTCTGTCT
>JAJHIY020000271.1:290000-310000 GCA_022114975.2 Lampris megalopsis
CTTCTGTGTCCTGAAGAGTCTCCTGGAGGAGAGCAGACCACCTGCCATCCGCTGTTCAACCTCTCTCTCTCTCTCTCTCTCTCTCTCTCTCTCTCTGTGACTCTGCATGTCTCTCTCTCTCTCTCTCTCTCTCTCTGTGACTCTGCGTGTCTCTCTCTCTCTCTCTCTCTCTCTCTCTCTGTGACTCTGCGTGTCTCTCTCTCTCTCTCTCTCTCTCTCTCTCTCTGTGACTCTGCGTCTCTCTCTCTCTCTCTCTCTCTCTCTCTCTCTCTCTCTCTCTCTCTCTCTCTCTCTCTGTGACTCTGCGTGTCTCTCTATTTCTCTCTCTCTCCCTCCCCCCCCCTCTTTCTGTGGATACGACCTCCACAAAGAGGAAAGAGAGAGAGAAATAAAGTAACCGTTTCACTCTCTCTCTCTGTTGCTCTCTCTCTCTCTGTTGCTCTCTCTCTCTCTGTTGCTCTCTCTCTCTCTGTTGCTCTCTCTCTCTCTCTCTCTGTTGCTCTCTCTCTCTCTCTCTCTCTCTCTCTCTCTCTCTGTTTCTCTCTCCGCCCCTCTCTCTCTCTCTCTCTCTCTCTCTCTCTCTGTTTCTCTCTCCGCCCCTCTCTCTCTCTCTCTTTCTGTTGCTCTCTCCGCCCCTCTCTCTCTCTCTCTGTTTGTGGATATGACCTCCACCGTCCTCTGTATCTGTCTTCTCTGATCATTCTTAATTTCTTCACACGCGTCTCCTCTTTCCTACTTCTTCTTCCTCGCTGTATCCCTCTATTTAATCCCCTCATTTTAAATATGTCTCTCATTCCTTCAGTCTTTATCCCCCCTCCCCCCTCTCTCTAATGTGCTTTTATTAGCATGACAAATATACGTTTGTATTGCAAAGCATTTTCACATAAAGGACAATAACAGTGCACCAACACACAACACATACACATCAACACAACAACTCACAGTATACACATCAACACATGCAACACAACAACTCACACTATACACATCAACACATGCAACACAACAACTCACACTATACACATCAACACATGCAACACAACAACTCACACTATACACAAACACATGCAACACAACAACTCACAGTATACACATCAACACATGCAATACAACAACTCACACTATACACATCAACACATGCAACACAACAACTCACAGTATACACATCAACACATGCAATACAACAACTCACACTATACACATCAACACATGCAACACAACAACTCACACTATACACATCAACACATGCAACACAACAACTCACACTATACACATCAACACATGCAATACAACAACTCACACTATACACATCAACACATGCAACACAACAACTCACACTATACACATCAACACATGCAACACAACAACTCACACTGTATACATCAACACATGCAATACAACAACCCACACTATATACATCAACACATGCAATACAACAACTCACACTATACACATCAACACATGCAACACAACAACTCACACTATATAAATCAACACATGCAACACAACAACTCACACTATACACATCAACACATGCAACACAACAACTCACAGTATACACATCAACACATGCAACACAACAACTCACACTATATACATCAACACATGCAACACAACAACTCACACTATACACATCAACACATGCAACACAACAACTAAGTCTCTCTCTCGCTCTCTCTGTCTCTGTGTCCTCCGAGTTGCCTAATGTCCCATTTGAATAGCGTCAGTGCTTTACTGTTTTGTGTGTGTGTGTGTGTGTGTGTGTGTGTGTGTGTGTGTGTGTGTGTGTGTGTGTGTGTGTGTGTGTGTGTGTGTGTGTGTGAGAGAGAGAGAGAGAACGAGACAGAGAAAGAGAATGAAATAGAAAGAGCGATAGAGAGAAGGGCCACAGTAGCTTACCCAGCTACATCTGTCTCTTTTACTTTACAACCATTCTTCTTCTCACACACACACACACACACACACACACACACACACACACACACACACACTAATAGAAAATACGCATGCACACACAGGCATGTGTAGAAAAATCACACACTAATACAATTCCAGTGAGAAATTCCACAGCCCCTTACACACACACACACACACACACACACACACACACACACACACACACACACACACACACACACACACACACACACACACACACACACAAGAGGTAAGACATACCTGGAGACATATACAGTGTAGGTAAACAAGCACACACACACACACACACACACATGAATATGTACACACACACACGCACAGTAAAGCAGAGTAGACAGTGTAGGCTAAATCCACAGCCCTCTGTGACACTCCATGAGATGGGACAGGCCACCCAGCTCCACTCCACCATTTATCTCAATTACACCATCAAGACCCCCCCCCTCACACACACACACACACAACACGTACACGCCCCAGGAGACATCTGTGTATCTATACTGTGTGTGCGTATATATGTATGTTTACACATGTGTGTATATATGTAGGTGTATTTTTGTATGTATATCTATGTATGTTCACATGTGTGTATGTAAGTGTGTGTGTGTGTGTATATATATATATATGTGTGTGTGTGTATGTATGTATGTATGTATGTGTATTTTTGTGTGTATCTATGTATGTTTACATGTGTGTGTATGTAAGTGTGTGTAAGTGTGTGTATATATGTATGTGTATTTTTGTATGTGTATCTATGTATGTTTACACATGTGTATATATGTATGTGTATTTTTGTATCTGTATCTATGTGTGTATTTATGTATGTTTACATGTGTGTATATATGTGTGTATTTTTGTATGTGTATCTGTGTATGTGTATTTATGTATGTTTACACGTGTGTATGTAAGTGTTTGTATATATGTATGTGTATTTTTGTATGTGTCTCTATATGTGTGTATTTATGTATGTTTACACGTGTGTGTGTAAGTGTTTGTATATATGTATGTGTATTTTTGTATGTGTATCTGTGTATGTGTATTTATGTATGTTTACACGTGTGTAAGTGTTTGTATATATATATGTATGTGTATTTTGGTATGTGTGTTTATGTATGTTTACACGTGTGTGTGTATGTAAGTGTGTGCAAGTGCAGGAGGTGCCTCTGTATTTACACTTCAGGCTTATGAAAGTCAGCAAGCATGTGTGTCCTCGGTACTGTGTGTGTGTGTGTGTGTGTGTGTGTGTGTGTGTGTGTGTGTGTGTGTCTGGTAATGAGCCATTAACTGTCGTCTCCTCAGCTCTCGGCACAAATCCTTCTTTTCTTCTCCGCTACTATAATCCCCCCCGCCAGTACCACAACGCACCAGGGTGCAGTTCACTTCCTCGTGTCAACTCCTCTCTCCAGCAACAAAGCCCATCCAAGGAGAGTGTGTGTGTGTGTGTGTGTGTGTGTGTGTGTGTGTGTGTGTGTGTGTGTCTTTGCACAGCCATGGTCATCAAAACATTTTCACGAACATTGAATCTTGGCAGGGTAAAAGTCAGTTGCCAGCATCCCCCCTACATACATTTGGCAAGTTAACTTTCCACCATCTCTGATTCCGCCTGTGATCACTGGTTGTGTGTTTCAACATGGCGGATAACACACTTCATGTGTGGTCATGAACATATCTTCCAGTTTCTGCACAACTATCAACACTGGTTTTAATCGAGGGTCACAAAATACCACCGGCACAGGAATTACCATCACCGTTAGCAAGTTAGCATTTCATAGGCCACGATCAAATACCTTTTTTACTGTCATCCAGACTGTTGGGGACTAGTGGGGTCTAGGGTTCAGGGTTCAGCATGCAATACTAGTCCCAACCTGGGGTGTGTAGAAAAGATGAAGTGAGGGAAGAAACAGAAACAAGCGCTGATTTCCCAGACTAGAGCGATAGCCGGGAGGGGGGCTAGCTTACCGAGGTAGCAGGCTAGCAGTTAGCAGGTCCCTCCGACAGGCCTCGGCCATATGGGTCTGTCTGTCTCCGCTCCGGCAAGCGGCGGACTCCGTCTTGGTGGGTTAGTTCAGTTTAGGGTGACGGTGGTGAGCTGGAGAGGGCTGAACGTGTAGTGCCCTGCACAGCGTGTTCAAAATGGCGCATCCTGAGGCGCAAACCGCCGCCATTAAAACTCGCTCCAGGGGACGCGCCGGCCCCGCGGTGACGTCATCTTATCGACACTGCGTAACCACGCCTCCAATCATTTCTCAGTGGACACCAGTCCGAGTAAAGAGGCACATGTCACCGCCATCACTCCCAACACGGATATCTGACAGCACAAAGAGCAGCGTGCGTCCGCGGCAACACCTGTACTGACTTGTGCTTGTTGGACTAAATGAATAAATGACCACAGAGAAAGTTGGAAGTGACAGGAAACTGGTCTGGTAACGCTGCCGGCTAAGCTAAGGCAGCTAAGCTAGCACGAAGACGAAGTGACGTCAGCCATGCTTGTGAAAGCAGTCTGTTGAATACGACTTAGATTAATGTGACACGACTTGGCTTTAAGGACATTTAAAAAGAGCATGGAGCAAAATGTCCGCCACATGGCCCAGTGACCCCGGTCCCACAGTGTCATATACTCTCTTGTTTCTCTGGAACCACATTCAGATATTCGGTGGTTTCTAAGTACTAACTCAGGATAATTGCATGTAGGAGGATTTCCACTACTGTACACAACTACACTTCTACTACTACTACTACTACTACACAGTACAAATACAGTACCATTAAAACGGTAAATACACAATGTACCACTAGCCACTGACAGCTACTGAGTCAGTTTGAAAATGCTCAAAATTAAGATAAATTATTAAACTGTTAAACTGCTGACAAACCCCCACACACACACATACACAATACTACCAGTACTACAGCCATTATCAGCTCTACTTCTACCACTACTAGTAGTATTACTACAACCACCCACACACACACACACACACACACACACACACACACACGTTACCATGGTGAGGAGGTATGCTGTTGGCCGGCCAGGTGAAGCGTCTTGGGCCGGGCAGCGGAGCAGCTGCCCGTGTTAGCAGGCCGCTCCCAGTAGGGGTCACTGTAGAACACAGAAAACGTGAAGAAGTTCTTAACAACAGGGACAAAGAGCATGAGAAGAAGAGGTAGGGAGGAAAGGAAGAAAGAAAGAAGAGGTGGGAGTAAAAACAACAAGCAGGTGAAGAAGAGAGGAAAGGGCGAGAGTGATCATCTTTTTCTTGACTGCAATATAACATGTATTCCCCAAACACCAAACATACAGCACCTAACTCCCAAAACAACGACTTGAGTGCAAAACGATTAGAAACAACATTCTCATAGCCGAGCACATTTTCCGCCCACTGCGGGACTCGATCCAGCGTTGTACGTTGTACTGCACCACGAGGCGACATCGCTAACCACTCGACTGAAGAGGGCCGCCCCCTGGCGGTCGGAGGGCCGCCCCACTGGCGGTCGGCCAGTGAGTCTTTTTGTTGTTGTAGGTTACAGTAGTCACCTTGTTCCGGAAGCGCCCTCGGGCTCTCTTATTCCCGCGTTCCGAAGACACTTCCGAGGAGCTGCACGCTTCCGGACACTTCCGGATCCCACCGCTGCCGCCAACCGAGCGTATTTCCGCCCGCTGCGGCACTCGATCCGGGTTCTGCTGCACCACGAGGCGACATCGCTAACCGCGTGACTACAGGGGGCCGCCCCCTGGCGGTCGGCCAGTGAGTCTTTTTGGTTGCTGCTTGTTTTGGCTGTTTGTTGTTGTTTTTGTAGGTTGCATCATTGCGAATGACTGACAGCTCGGCTGCAGGAAACGAGCGGCTGAGCCGGACTCGGTACTGCGGGGCATCTGTAGCTCAGTGGTCCGTCAGATCTTCTGCCCCTCTTAAAGCGCCTGACAGCCTACAAGCCCGCGGAACGCCGCTTAAACAACACGCAGAGCAATACAGACCCATCAGACGCCCCCTTCAGGAGGGAGTGGGAGTCGCAGCAGAACTCAACAAACGCAGCCACAGTGTTTCTAGCGGTGTCTTTTACTGTACAATGGCTTTTGCACATCACATACGTCCGTCAGTCATCCAGACAGGAAACGTCACCAAATGTCAGTGTGTGTGTGTGTGTGTGTGTGTGTGTGTGGTGAATTTTAAGCGGTAGCAGCTACAGCGACTAGTAGCAGGTGTTCTATGCTGGGAAATAGTAAAAAAAGAGAAAAGCAGTTTGGATTTTAAAAGTGAGGTACTGCGGCGGGCCCGGCTCGACAGGCAGGCGAAGTGGCACAGAGTCAAATCTAAAATACAAAGCGGCCCCAAAGTGGCCCGTCTATGCACTGCGAATTTTATACACCCACAAAAGACAGGCTGTCAAAAACCATGCTGGAATGGATTTTTCATAAGGAGAGAGGCGGGGGGGGGGAGACAGAGAGGGAGAGCGAGAGAGTGGGGGTAGGGGGGGAGAGACAGAGAGAGGGGGAGAGAGAGTACAAAGGAAAACACCGACACGTGCATATGCAGGGCAGAATCAGGCCGTTTCCCATTGATAACAAATATCAAAACAGATCACTTAAATTCTGGATGCACCTTAAATCACGTCCCCACCACACACTGCAGTTTACAGTAGTCCAGATCCAAGAGCTAAGAACGAGTCCCCTCAGTCAGCTGGTTGTGAAACTAACTGACCCTGTAACCACTGACACAGATGAGTTTCAGACCAGCACTGCTGACCAACCACAGACTAGAGTAAACCACACCATCACACAGTGCAACAACTCATATGTGCAACACTGGGACACACAAACCAAATGACAACACAAATGAGAATGTTATGGGGCCCTGAGAAGAGAAGACAAACTGGCTGACTGTCTGTCCACTGTCAGAGACAGTCAGCAGAGACACGTCCTTACCAAGTACAGACTCACAGACCACAGTCTAGCCACTGAAAAGGGCAGACACACAAAACATCTTGGCTACAAAAAGAGCAAAGAATATGTGGTCCCTGTACGGCAGGTGAGGTGGAGACAGAGACGCACTTCCTGCTAAATTGTGAGACATTCCAGAACATAAGAGAGAAACACCAGGAGACATCTGAAAACCAGATTCCAAATGTTCTACTGCTGGATGAGAAAGAGCAATGGCCACTTATTTTAGCAGAGGGTCAAAGGTCACACCTTGCTGCATAATGTGTCAGAATGCCACAGCCTAAAGGTCAGTGAGTGACCAAAACACTGTCAGTTACTGTTCAAATACTCTTCTATATTTCTACCAGATCTACCTGTTCCTTTTCCTTTTATTTTAACTTTTCTTTTGTTTAGTCTGTTGACCTGTTTTGCTTCGGCAACATTGTAATTAATGCAGTCATGCCAATAAAGCATCACTGAATTGAATTGAATTGATATACAGAGACAGAGAGAGAGAGACACACGGGGAGAGAGCGAGACAGAGACAGACAGACAGACAGACAGACAGACAGACAGACAGACAGACAGACAGACAGACAGACAGACAGGCGGGGGGGGGCAGTGGAGGAGAACATTAGCCGACATGGTGGGCGGGTGTGTTGTGGGGCGGTGCAGCTCGGTGGCGGTGTTGTCAGAAGGTGACGGGAGGTCACAGCGGTTCTGGTTTTACAGCAGCGGGGAGAGAAACGGAGGGATGGATTCACGGTAAACCAGCCGGGCGGAGGAGGTGCGAGCAAGCAAATGTGTATTTCTATAGCACTTTTAAAAACATACAGCTACAAAGTCCATACACAAAATATGAATAAATACACAAAAATAAGTTGTATAATTGTTATTATAATTGAACAAATACATAAAATAAATAAAGTGTGGAGGCTGTATTGCCGTTAGATGTTCTCTTGTTTTCTTGTGCATGTTGAGGAAACCCGTCATCGCTAATGGGAAACCAAGAGTCCATTATTCAAGCAAGCCAGGAAGAAAAGAATTCAGAGACAGAAAATAAAAATGAAACTTTCCCTCAATCCCACCCATGTGTGCCTGAACTCACACAGGAAGTGTGCGACCTGGTGTTTTCCCGCGTCTTGAGATTCGATTCTGTGTTTCCCCTCCTGACAAAGACGTGTCAGGAGTTAGTCAGCTACGCTGCTAACTGCTAACTGCCCCCCGGAGCATCTTAAATACCCCAAACCAAGCCAACGTGAGGATCCCTGGTGACACGTTCATATTCACTGCTTCAAAGGTCATGTGACTCAACATGACAAAGGCCAAATAAACTTTAAGTCAAACAATTAAAACACTGAGTTTGTATTTTAAAGTCAGCATTTTGCAGTCGTCCAGAGGAGTTCAAACACAGTCGGAGGTTTGGATTCACACATGATGAGTTTTACAGGAAATTACTGGGGTGGCATAGAACGTACAGACCAGCTGATTTAAAAAATAACTCGTTAAAGGATTAATTCAGAAGATGTGGTGTAAAATCATCAGAAACAAGTGAGAAACGCATCAGGTCTAAGCTCAGCGACGTCATTTTGTCCGTGTAGCGTTTTTATTTTCCTGCTCACTGGTGTCAGCATGACTCTCCGGGCCGGTTGACCTCTGACCTCTGACCTCACTAGCCTGGCTGACAGCGTATTTCCCACCGACGTGAAATAGTCCATCCATCCATTATCCGAACAGGGTCGCAGGGATGCCGGAGCTATCCCAGCAGTCACTGGGCGGCAGGCGGGGAGACACCCTGGACAGGCCACCAGGCCACCACAGGGCCCCGCCAGGCCACCACAGGGCCCCCAGGCCACCACAGGGCCCCGCCAGGCTACCACAGGGCCCCGCCAGGCCACCACAGGGCCCCGCCAGGCCACCACAGGGCCCCGCCAGGCTACCACAGGGCCCCGCCAGGCCACCACAGGGCCCCGCCAGGCTACCACAGGGCCCCGCCAGGCCACCACAGGGCCCCGCCAGGCCACCACAGGGCCCACACACACACACACACATGAAAATATCTATGAAATAGAGTCATTCAAATTAAAAACCAACTGCCCTCACCTTACTGCCCTCACCTTACTGCCCTCACCTTACTGCCCTCACCTTAGCTCTTTCAGATTCACTACACGGCTACGTTTACTAATATTGAAGCCTCCAGGTGGTGTCTGTCTTCCTCAACCTCGGGTCCTCTAGAGGCCTGGAAGTTTGAGGGTTCTGCACAGTATCTTAGCCGTTCCAAAGACCGCACTCATGTTTGGTTTTTTTTGGGGGGGGTGTTCACCCCTTTTTCTCCCAAATTATACTTGGCCAATCACCCCACTCTTCCGAGCCGCCCCGGTCTCTGCTCCACCCCCTCCGCTGATCCGGGGAGGCTGCAGACTACCACATGCCTCCTCCATACATGTGGAGTCACCAGCCGCTTCTTTTCACCTGACAGTGAGGAGTTTCACCAGGGGGACGTAGCGCGTGAGAGGATCACGCTATTCCCCCCCAAACAGGCACCCCAACCAACCGGAGGAGGCCAGGACACATACCCACATCCGGCTTCCCACCCGTAGACACAGCCAATTGAGGATTCGAACCAGCGATCCTCGTGTTGGTAGGCAAAGGAACAGACCGCTACGCTACCCGAACACCCGGACTGCACTTTTCTGGACAGAGACCTCAGATGTTGTTCCTGGAATCTGCTGGAGCCACTCTCCCAAGTTTGGGGGTCACAGCCCCTAGTGCTCCTGTTACCACTGGGACTACAGTGGATTTCACCTTCCACATCCGATCTAGTTCTTCCCTCAGCCCTTGGTGTCTCTCTGGCTTCTCGTGCTCTTTCTTCCCGATGGTGCCGTCGCTCGGGATGCTACATCGATCACAACTGCTGTCTGCTGCTCCACCACAATGTCTGGTTGGCTGGCCAGCACCTGCTTGTGGGTCTAGAACTTGTAGTCCCTAATCTCCCTTTCCTTGAACACACCCCTCTCTATTGCTGCAAGGTACACTGATACTAGAAAGGTACCACAAAACCCGTTAAAAACACTGCTATACTCGGTTTTATTAGTGCTTCAAGAACGACAGTGTTTTAATAAGAGCTGTATTTGCTATGAGTTGTGTTGATGCACGACAGCGGGGCAGTGTGTGTGTGTGTGTGTGTGTGTGTGTGTGTGTGTGTGTGTGTGTGTGTGTGTGTGTGCGCTGTGCTCTGCTTCCACTCCCTGCCGGCATAGTGGGCATGCAAGGCAAACCCTCTTTTTTCCCTCTCATCTGCACGCTGCAGCTTTCATGACGACAGAACGAGTGGCATTGGCCGTAAGTACAAGTGCTCTTGCCGACAGTCCGCGGCTTGTTGACAAAGCAGATGCATGGAGCAAAATATGGCATTAATTCACTTACATAGCCGACAGTCAGGGCGAGCTCATGGACACTACACAGCCTGTCTACAACAGATTTCTTTTCTAAATCTTTTTTACTGGGTTTTCTGTAGGCATGACAAAGTCGGTACAACAACTGCAGGACTTGGCAAGATGTCTGCATTAGAGAAAATCCATCCATCCATCCACTATCCAAACCGCTTTTCCTGCTCTCAGGGTCGCAGTCATTGGGCGGCAGGTGGGGAGACACCCTGAACAGGTCGCCAGGCCATCACAGGGCATTAGAGAAAATAACGAAAGAAAACCACCTTCCCTCCCATCACTCTGTGTTGAGTCATGGCCACAAAAACAGAGAGGAATATAGATAAATATATAATGAAGCGTAAGGTGGAACGAGAGAATGAATAAATAGGCAAATGTTGTGAATGTGATTAACTGCAATAAACAACCAAATAACTAATTGATGAATTAAAATAAAATAGCAACAACAACAACAACAATAATAATAACAATTAAAGTGGGTGAAATGGAACATAGTATGGCACATAGTAGAACAGACAACAGGTAAAGAGGATCATAGGGAAGAAATGGTGAGGGACCCTCTCTCTCTCTCTCACCAGGAAGCTTAGGAAACTTACTTAGGAAACTTACTTAGGAAACTTACTTAGGAAACTTGGGAAACACTGTCAGCATCCGAAATGATAGTGAGGTCACTGATAAAGAGTAGTAGGGGACTCCAGGACTTGTGAAAGGATTTCAGAGATCCTTTCAGTGAGAATCTTGACTTTTCCTGTTGCATGCATTGTAAAACGTCCTGTGTCCACCTGTCATGTGTTTGGGGGGGGGGGCATGTTTCCATTTACGAAGAATGGAGCGTCTGGCCAGAGTGGTAAAGGCAATGACACGCTGTATTGTAGTGGGCATATTCTGAGTTGGGGGGAGACTGAGCAAAGCAGTCAGGGGGGTTGAGTCTATATTTGTGTTGAGGGCCTGTTCAAGGGTTTTAAATACAATGGACCAAAAGTCAGTCAGCCCTGGGCATTAGCCAGTGACGTTAACACCAATCATCAGCCTTCAAATGTATGTGCGTCAAACGGCGTGAGTGGGAAAACAAACAAAATCATAACACAATGTAAGCACGGTGCGTACAGGATTACGGCTACCAGCGTCACTGCATGTCCAAAACATATGTAAATGGTCCGCTGGAGATTGCTTACATCTATTGCAGGCATCGCTTCTACTGGGGAATATTTTTGACAATTTAGAATTGGTGAAGTGGGCTCTGTGATGCACCTTGCATTGCATTAGGCCATGCAGGAACTTATTAATGTTACATGCCCAAAAGTAGTGACAGACATTCAGAAGTGCTAGACCTCCTTCAGACTTGGGGAGCTGGAGAACTAATCTCCTAAAATAGGCAGGCTTGTTATTCCAGATGAACATATTCAGCTGCTGATTGAGACTGGTGAAAAATTATTAATTCAAATTGGAATGTGTTAGAAAAGATATAAAAATTTTGGCAGGATGACCATTTTTATAAGATTAACACGGCCTGCAAGAAATAGGTAGGTGGGCCTCCCTTCCCCTGTGTCCAGCAAGTAGTGGCTGAAATGTTTGAGGAAAAAAATCTTTGAAGGAGCTAGTGATGAACACACCCAAGTATTTGAATCCCTATAATATTATCTTAAAGGGGAATGTGGGTTGGCGAAGAGTTTTTGACAATTGGTTTACAAAAAAAAAAATTCACTTTTTTGGAGATTTAATTTTCTACCCTGATAAGTGACCCAACTGATCCAAAATTGACAATATTGGGGGAAGGGAGGCTACGGGGTTGGAAACGAATAAAAGAAGCAAGTTTATGAACCAGACCGTGATGAGTGATGCCCTCAAACATATCATTGCTTTGGAGCCAGATGGCTAGAGGCTCAATAGCTACACTGAAGAACAGGGGAGAAAGTGGGCATCCCTAACGTGTCCCATGCTGGAGAGGAAAAGGCGGTGATTGAATGCTGTTGGTGTGTAGAGATGCAAACAGGGAAGCATACAAAAGTTGAATCCAGGAGATAAAATAAAAAACAAATAGGCCCACTCCACCCTATCGAAGGCTTTTTTTCTGCGTCAAGTGCTACTATGATTTCAGCAGTGTTGGATGAGGGAGAAAACCATAATGTTAAGTAGCCCACTAGTGTTGAAAAAAGGATGTCTCCCTAATGTAAAGCCTGTTTGGTCCAGCGAAATTATGGATGACATTACACATTGCAGGGACAGAATTTTGGCCAGTATCTTACAATCTACATTTAAAAGCGAAACTGGTCTGTAGCTCCTGCAAGAAGTAGGGTCCTTAGCTTTCTTCGAAAGCAAAGTGATGGACGCCATAGACGAAGCCGCTGGTAATCGGCCTTCATGAAAGGAGTCATTGTATGTCCTCGCTAGAATTGGGACTAATAATGTGGAATACACCTTGTAAAATTCAACTGTGAAGCCGTCTGGGCCTGGGGACTTCCTGTTTTGCATTGATTTGTTTGCTTGCTGTATCTCTAGGGTAGAAATTGGGCTACCTAATTCCCTGGCAAAGATTTCATCAATTTTGGGGTATGTTGATGCGTCAAAGGGATTTGGGATCATTGTGGATATAAAGGGGCATTTAGAGGTGTAGAGATTGGTGTGGTATTCAGAGAAAGACCTATCAATTTCAGCTGCATCAAAGATAAGACTACCACTGGGCGATCTGGGGATAATCTGGAAGCACTGACTGCACAGGCTTGCTGAGCTAGGACCCTCCCAGCTTTGCCCCCCTGTTCAAAGAAGCATTACTTGGACTGTCTCAATTGTATCTCTGATGTGTGTCATCAAAAGTTCATAATTCAAATGTACTAGAAGTTTTTTTTTAAGGGTGGGGGGGTGGAGGAGGATGCTCCATCAAGTTTGAGGAGCTCATCTGCAATTTCTGACAGCCTAGTCTTTTTAAGCTTTCTCAACTAGGAAATAAAGGAGATGACCTACCCTCAGACCAAGGTTGTGAGAGCCTCCCACAGAGTACCACTACCAGCATCAGTGGTATCATTAAATTCAATATAGGAATTAATCTGTGTGGCAACAAAGCTTTTAAACTCACTGTCCGACACCAAGTGAGAGCAGAATTTCAATAATGTGTGTGTGTGTGTATGTGTGCGTGTGTGTGTGGGGGGGGGGTCACACCAAGAGGGAATTTGATGACAACCAATGTAGGGGCATGATCTGAGGTAGCTATAGGATGGTATTCGCATGAACTGACAAGATGTAACCAACTGCTATTCAAGCAAAAAGAAATCAATCTGTGAGAACGTGTGGTGCACATGTGAAAAGAGAAAGCTTACTTTGGGGGGTTTCAATCTCCAAGGGTCTGATAGTTCCAACTGGGATGCGTACTTCAACAATATGTCAGATTTGGATAGGGTGGCTTGTTAAGGGGACGATCTGTCAAGACTCACATCTTGAACTAAATTGAAATCTCCACTTATAATTTTGTGGTGATTGTCCGTGTTTGTGATTTAAGAAAAAAGGTTTACAAAAAAACTGGTCTTCATCCCAGGTGGGTGCATAAATGGAAGCCAAAATTACTGGTGTGTTCTGTAACATGTCCGTAACTATGACATAACAGTTGTTAGTATCTAGTATAGCATTTATCGGTTCCAATGTGACATTCTTATGAATGATAATTGCAGTCCCTCTAGCTTTATCAGACAATTTCAATTTCAAGTGGAATAAGTGGCTCATCCATGCCCTCTTAATACGAAGGCTGTCAGATGTTTTGAGATGCGTTTCCTGCAGGAATATAAAATCCCCTTTCAGATGTTGCAGCTGTGTCAAGACCCTACCAATTTTAATAGCTTCTTTCATTCCAAGAAATCAGACGTCCCCACGACATGAACCATCTAGGAACTCCTATGATACTGAATTGACTTGAAAAGGCATAGTGCCTTGTGCACTGAGGAGGGGGGAAAGAAGACAAAGGAAAGAAGCCAAGGGAGTAAAAAAAAAAAAAAAACAGCAAAACAAAACAAAACAAAAAAACCCCGATTGTGATCGTACCTAGAGCTACACCCAAAATATGAACAATGACTGAGCATTACAGCTCAAAGCTTTACAGCTAAACTCGCTTTCAGGGTCTCGCTCCCTACATAAACAGTGATCCACCCCATAGACTGCAGAAGACTGTTAAGTGAACAAAAGATCACGAGATATAACCAGATCAAACCATACAGATATACTGAGAGAGAGCAGAAAAAAGAGAGGAAAACATACTTAAAAAGAAACGCACCCGCAAGACAATGTCCCTGCAGAGGAGAGACTGCAAACAAGATGTTCTGTATATGTTTGGAGTCAGTGGCGTGCTCAGTCCTCTCTGTAGTTAAGTAATATATTTGTTGGGTGCTCTTTGGTCCAAGGTTAGTAGTTTCAGATGAGAAAAAGAGAACAAATCTCTCTGACCAAGGCACTCCGTGTCATTAAAATGTCTTTATTGAAACTTAGACATATCCAAAAAGGACCTAAAAATGCCCACGCGTAGCGGCTCGGGCCTTCTTCCTTTTTGGATATGTCTAAGTTTAAATAAAGACATTTTAATGACACGGAGTGCCTTGTTCAGAGAGATTTGTTCTCTTTTTCTCATCTGAAGATGTTCTGTATATGTTTAAAACATGAACAGCCAGTCGTAAGGTAGAACAGTCAAACAAAATAAACCAAATGAATTTGAAAGCCCAAACAGGTGGGTAAACACGTGTTGAAAAAAAAGATAAATAACTACAGCAATAATAATAATAAGAAGAACAAATAAATTTGCGGTGCAAATTCACGTTTGCGGCGGCCTCACCCAGTACCGTCCATGCAGTGTCTTTGTCCATGTTTGTGTCTAAGTTTGTCTTTGTTTGATGGCTGGGAGAGCTGGCGCTGGATCAGCTGTGAGAGCTTGGTCTGGTGCGTCCTGTGGGCCCAGGGACCAATGCCCTGCCTGGAGCTATGCCCAAAGAGGTAGCACCGAGGGCGGTCTGACAGGACGCGGAGGCGCGACAGGCTAAGCTAACTGCTAGCCCATGCAGACCGGCAGCTCCGACAGTCGTCCTGGCTGGTGTTTGTTCTCCTGGACAGTGATTTTTATTTATTTATTTTTTTAGTTTAGATAAATGTGTTGGTTTGGATATGTGTGTTCTTGTAGCTCTTGCAGTTTTTAGATGTGTGTTTTTGTCTTTGTGTTGCACTGCTGTGGGCTGGGGGAAACGGTGTTTCATCTCATTTCATGTGCGCAAGTGTGTGAAATGAAAAGACAAAGTGTTTCTGGTTCTGATTCTGAAGAACAAAATTAAATTGTCCTGGCTGGGCTAGCTATGAGAAAACCCAGCTGTCGGTATCAGTTTGAAGACCCACACAGTCGGCAAACGCAGCTATCTTTCTAGCCAGCTAATTCAGCAGCAGGCTTATGTGGCTAGCAGTAAGGCTGGCTGGTTAGCAACATTCAGGTAGGAGATAGTACACGCATGGCTAACTAATTAGCATAGCTAGTACAGGAAACAGTCGGTGGGGCCGATAACATACCCATGTTAGTTAGCATCAGGACAGATGGTAAGCCTTGCAGGAAACAGCAGCGCTGGCTTGAGGCCCAGGTTGTAGAGCTCTGACAGCACCTCTCAGTATTTGTAGCATCCTTCCATCACCTCCGCAGCACAGTTCTTGTAGATGGCGATGGGAAAGCCTAAGTATTGTTAGCTTGCTTCTCCTGGTCCGGGCTTCGTGATGATCTTTACCTTCTGTTGATACTTGTGTGCCAGATGATGACAAGCCTTGGTCTCTGTCCTGGTTGGCCTTGATTGGCCAGAAAGTGCCCGATGAGCCCCATCACATTCCAGCAGTGAATTCAGGACGCCATCTCAGAGAACCTCCGCACGCAGCTCAGAGAGAAAAAGTAGAGGGATGAGGCCCCTCAACAGACTCGGGTAGGCTAGCGACCCTGATATTATTGCGCTGGCCACAGGACTTGAGGTCGATGGCTTTGGCTAGCAGCTTAGCATTGCTCTACGTTAGTGTAGCACAGGTTGTTTCCAGAGCCAGCATGCGCTCATGCAGTAGGTTGGTGTTGGAGTCCAGTGAAGCAGTCTTCAAAATGTGGCCTGACACTGTAGCTTGAATGCAGTCTAGCTTTGCCTTGAGTGTCGAGATGGCTGCCCTAAAGTCAGCGGAGGTGGCTTTCAGGTGTTCTAGTAGGCTAGCTATGGTCACCATGTAGAGTTGTGAGCTTTCATGGAGGAGTCGGTTTTGACGTTTTAAGCTTTTTTGCTTTGTTTGGTTAATTTGGCTGCCATATTTCCGTGACGTGTTACTTAAAATTATAATATTATCCACTTGGTGGCAAGTTAAATTGACATTACGGGGTTTTAGAATGTTAATACTTGAAAGTTGTTGTAGCGAGACTCAACATGTCTACTCCATCGTACCCCTGCGGAAGTCAAAATATGTGGTAACACTTTAGTATGGGGAACATAGTCACCATTAATTAGGTGCTTATTAGCATGCAAATTAGCAACATATTGGCTCTTAATTGGTCATTATTACGTACTCATTAATGCCTTATTCTGCATGGCCTTATTATACAACCAGTAAGCCATTAACTATGAGTTTTCCCTCTATAACCTCAGAAGTATTGCTTATTAGTAGCACCATCTCAATATGCTTTGCTTAGTATGGCCTTTATAAGGTGGTAGTACCACAAGAAGAGTTATTCTCCCTTACTAACACTTAATGAATATGCTCTGTTCTTACATAACAACACACAAAACTACAAGTGTTCATAGTGTTAAATTACTGTAAATTAAGTTTTTGTTACTTAGAATATGTTCCCCATACTAAAGTGACATCTTGATCATTACTAATTCACTAGTAATTAAGTTTTTTTACTTAGAATATGTTGCCCATACTAAAGTGTTACCAAATATGTTTTAAACCCACGCAGACCAACGGAGCTAACACGTCCAACAGACGTGCTGACCTGTTCAAGGAATTCATAGAACGACAGATTAGTGAACGTGATCGATAACACAATTATTACACGCGCTCAAGCAGTCATCCTAGCACTTTTCCTGCCAAGTTTTTTCATGACACTGCCATCCTGGGACTTATGTATACAGACACTGATATTTCTGGCTTTAGTTTAGAGGTTAAAAAGTTTGTACAGTGGTGTGATGATCATCATCTCTTTGTAAATACTAATAAAAAAAGAAAAAAGAAAAAGAAGAAGAAATGATTTTTGATCCAGGACATGTGGAGATCATTCTCCACTGCTGATGCATAATGCTTGTGTTACCCAGGTTCACTCTTACTAGTACTTGGGTGCACATACTGACTGTCATCTGTCTTGGAGTGTCCATGTGAGTTCTGTACGTACTTGGATCCAACAGCGGCTCTACTTTCTGCACAGACTCGGGGTGTTTGGGGTTTGACAGAGGGTAGTGATGTTATTCTATCATGGATGGATGGATGGATGGATTGCATTTATGTAGTGCTTTTCTAGCTCCTGTGATAGAGAGCATATTACATGCCCGAATTTCCGCTTGGTTTGGTAACAAATCAGTGAAGTTAAACTCACAGGTAAACAGACTGGTCCACACAGCAATGACAGTGATGGGGGTGAGGGAGCATCCCTCCCTCCAAATGCTCTTTGAGAGGACAACAGTTCAACAGGCTAGGAAAATTATCGCTGACCCCTCTCATGTCCTGTACTCAGAACATGAACTGCTCCCATCAGGTAGAGGCTGCAGGGTTCCAGCTGAATACAGGAAAAGACACCTGAACAGGTATACAAACTCTTTCATCCCTCTATCAGTGAATCTCCTAAACTCAGGACATAAGGAGGGGGTGAAATGAGGGACTGTGTTGCATGTATTTGAATGCACTTTATGTCTGCACTTGTCTGTGGCATGCACTTTACGTCTGTTACTGCACTATATTGTATGTATTTTTATGTGGCAGCCTTTATGTCCAAGACAAATTTCCCTAGGGACAAATAAAGCAATCTTCAATATAAGTAAAACGAGTGTGATTTATTTTGTGACAAGCAAACTTTTTTTTCACCATCTGAGTTTGAAGAGGCAGTTAAGGGCAATGACAGCTGTTTAATTTGGCTTTAACTTTTTAGCTAACTTACCAATGTGCAAACATCTATATGCAAATGCAATGTTCACAATGGTTTAAGTAGACATTACCATAACTTGCAAGCTGCTCAAAATCCGGTGTTCACAAGTATGCAGATCGACAACACCAGTTATAATTGATCAATATATAACCAATCAGGACTGCTAATGCTAATCATGGCGTGTACATTTTTTTATCAATAATTATTTATATTACTAGAAAATGCGCTAAGTAGAGCACAGACCTGCGCCAAGGAGGTGTATTGATTCATTTGTGTTCAGTCTACTTTAGTGCACTACTGTGGTGTGCAGGCCTCCAATCCTGGGTTTGAGCTTTAGTATCATGAAGTGCCAGACTTACACTTAATGTCATCTACGTTTATTATTTTAATGCTCAGTAAAATCGTAATTAATGTGTGGTATTGTTTCAGTATCGGTATCGAGATATGTAGGCAGGTGTCATATCAAAGTCATAATTTTGGGATCGTGACAACACTAAACCTCTCCATCATCTCTCCATTCCCTTCCGTAGTCAATCAATCAATCAATCAATCAATCAATCAACCAACCAACCCATCAATCACAGTGTATTGAAAGTGTTTAGGTTTGGCGTTCATGGTCTGTGTACATGATCTCTCTGCAGAGGAGTCCGTGTTCCCTGAACATGGAGAGCAGCACTGCAAATGAAATGGACGGTATGCAAACTAGAGACACACACGAACACACACCCATGTATGCAGAGGAGACTGTCCTCCACCACAGAACCAGCCCACAGGTGGTTTCTGCAAGCAGCTTATCACGACCCATAGTGAGGTTTTAAGCTACTTCCTCGCGGTCCTCCGTAATTATATAAAAGCAAAGTTTAATGTCACATAGCGGTTATAATGTCCACGCTAGCTGACTTTCTAACTTCTGGCTAGCGTTAAGTTAGCTCTTATGACCTCATTCATAGTAAACATACTGCCAATAGCAAGCTTAGTTACTATACTAGATGATACTACTACTGATCTTAATTACTGTACTAGACTATACCACTACTAATCTTAGTTACTATACTAGACCATACCACTACTAATCTTAGTTAATATACTAGACCATACCACTACTAATATTAGTTGCTGTACTACTACTAATCTTAGTTACTATACTAGGGTACACTACTACTAATCTTAGTTACTGTACTAGACTATACTACTACTAATCTTAGTTACTGTACTAGACTATACTACTACTAATCTTAGTTATTATTCTAGACTATAGTACTACTAATCTTAGTTACTATACTAGACTATACTACTACTAATCTTAGTTACTATACTAGACTATACTACTACTAATCTTAGTTACTATACTAGACTATACTGCTACTTATCTTAGTTGCTATACTAGACTATACTACTACTAATCTTAGTTACTATATTAGACTATACTACTACTAATCTTAGTTACTATATTAGACTATACTACTACTAATCTTAGTTACTATACTAGACTATACTGCTACTAATCTTAGTTACTATGCTAGATCATACTACTACTAATCTTAGTTACTGTACTACTACTATTCTTATTTACTGTTCT
>JAJHIY020000271.1:315000-317500 GCA_022114975.2 Lampris megalopsis
ATCGAATAATTCCTGTTGGTTTTTCTGACCATGTCTTGCTCAGTGCTCCTTTACATTCAAAGTGTTAAGGTACAGACTGCATATTGGCATTTTAATATTGGTAATTTATATGATACATTTTTCACAGAGGCTTTTGAATGTTGATGGGTTTTACGTGGAAAAGGCAAATCTACTTTTCTTCAGTGCAGCAATGGTGGGATATTGGAAACAGTCAGTAAAACAATTTTGTTAAAATTTCAGCATATGCAGACGATGTTATGGTAATAATGAACAAATAAAGAGGTCGACAATTTGGAGAGGAATGTCTTTCTTTTTAGGAAAATTTCCTCTGCTAGGGTGAACTGGAAAAAGTGAAGCTGTGATAGTTAGAAAAAGGCCACTTTGAAATGTAGTTAGCCCAGGAGGGCTAACTTTGAAAAAGGGGAGGGATAAAGTACTTGGGAGTGTTTTTAGGCAAAGCATCTGTGCTAGAAAAGAACTGGCCGAATACTTTAGAAAAACTTGAAGGCCGGCTCAGAAAGTGGAAATGGCTCTTGCCAAACGCTTGTAATTAATCTAATGTCCTCTTATTATGGCGCATATAAGCTTGTGGGGGTCCCCCTTCAAAACTGCTTTCACGGATTCAAGCTGCTTTGGTTGGTTTCTTTTGGGGTAAATGACGTTGGATTCCTCAAGCTGTTCTTTTTCTTCTAAAGCAGGAAGGAGGACAAGGATTTAAACATTTGGCCAGTAGAGGTGCTGCTTTCAGCCTATCCAGAGACTGCTGTCCCCCCCCACCCCTTTTTTCTCCCCAATTGTATCCGGCCAATTACCTCACTCTTTAGAACCGTCCCGGTCGCTGCTCCACCCCCTCTGCTGATCCGGGGAGGGCTGCAGACTACCACACGCCTCCTCCGATACATGTGGAGTCCCCAGCCACTTCTTTTCACCTGACAGAGAAGAGTTTTGCCAGGGGGACGTAGCGCGTGGGAGGATCACCCTATTCCCCCCAGTCCCCCCTCCACCCTGAACAGGCACCCCGACCAACCAGAGGCTAATGCAGCGACCAGGACACATACTTCCCACCCACAGACACGGCCAATTGTGTCTGTAGGGACGCCGGACCAAGCCAGAGGTAACACGGGGATTCGAACCGCCGATCCCCGTGTTGGTAGGCAACGGAATAGACCGCCATGCCACACGGACGCCCGAGAGGCTGGTGTTTGGCCCAAAAGACTTGGTGTTGACACCACTGGCACACGCAGTTTCGCAGTAGCTTAGTGGTCTGGGACTGCATGACTCCATTTTTCTTATAGATTTAGAGACCCTGACGTTCCTGACTTTCCCGCTTTTCTACCGTGGAGTTTTCACAGTGTGGAAAATCATGGTGTAGGAAAGGAAAGTGCAAAGTGACTCCTTATACTGGTTATTGAGGGAGCCTGTGGTTCACGGAGGATGTAGAGACACCGCTGCCTGGCAGGATCAGCAGTTACAGAAGCGTTCTGTAGAGCAGGGATTCTAACCCTCGGCTCAGTGGTGAACACTGCTGGACCTGACTCGGACAATGCAGCTGCTCTAGCAGCTGGTCTGGGATGGGTTCTGTGAGGATCATCAGCAAACTGCTTGAACACTGGAAACGGTGTCTGACTGGACATGAACGCTTCCTGTAGAATTAATACAGCAATGCTTTGACTGTGCCTTCTATAGATGCTCGTTTTCTTGCTTGCTTAGGTATTCGCCCCAGTTCCTGTTTGTTTTTCCAAAAGTGCCGGTTTTGACTTGGTTTTGACTTGGTTTTTACTTGGTTTTAACTTGGTTTTGATTTGGTTTTGACTTTGTTTTGACCTGGTCTTAAATTGGTTTTGACTTGGTTTTGACTTGGTTTTGACTTGGTTTTAACTTGGTTTTGATTTGGTTTTGACTTGGTTTTGACCTGGTCTTAAATTGGTTTTGACTTGGTTTTGACTTGGTTTTAAATTGGTTTTGACTTGGTTTTGACTTGGTTTTGACTTGGTTTTAACTTGGTTTTGACTTGGTTTTGACCTGGTCTTAAATTGGTTTTGACTTGGTCTTAAATTGGTTTTGACTTGGTTTTGACCTGGTCTTAAATTGGTTTTGACTTGGTTTTGACTTAGTCTTAAATTGGTTTTGACTTGGTTTTGATTTGGTTTTAACTTGGTTTTTAACTTGGTTTTGACTTGGTTTTGACTTGGTTTTGACTTGGTTTTGATTTGGTTTTGACTTGGTTTTGACTTGGTCTTAAATTGGTTTTGACTTGGTTTTGACCTGGTCTTAAATTGGTTTTGACTTGGTCTTAAATTGGTTTTGACTTGGTTTTGACCTGGTCTTAAATTGGTTTTGACTTGGTTTTGACTTGGTCTTAAATTGGTTTTGACTTGGTTTTGATTTGGTTTTAACTTGGTTTTTAACTTGGTTTTGACTTGGTTTTGATTTGGTTTTAACTTGGTTTTGACTTGGTTTTAACTTGGTTTTGACTTGGTTTTGACTTGGTTTTGACTTG
>JAJHIY020000271.1:320000-330000 GCA_022114975.2 Lampris megalopsis
CAGTCACCCCTCTCCTCCGAGCCGTCCCTCCCCGGTCTCTGCTCCACCCACTCTGCTGATCCTGGGAGGGCTGCAGACTACCACACGCCTCCTCCCATACATGTGGAGTCACCAGCTGCTTCTTTTCACCTGACAGTGAGGAGTTTCACCAGGGGGGCGTAGCACGTGGGAGGATCACGCTATTCCCCCCAGTTCCCCCTCCCCCCCCGAACAGGCGCCCCGACCGACCAGAGGAGGCGCTAGTGCAGCGACCAGGACACATACCCACATCCGGCTTCCCACCTGCAGACACAGCCAGTTGTGTCTGCAGGGACGCCCGACCAAGCCGGAGGCAGCATCTCATCTCGTGTCCGTCCGGTCCGACCATCACAGGTAATTTTGCAAGACACGTTTTGTGCGACCAAGGCAACATACAACAAGAACACAAACCACAAAGCGAGAGCAGCCTGTGGCCATGGGACGGCGCCACCTTCAACTCCTCACATGATTAAAGCCAAGCCTGCTAAGGGGAGTACTGACCTTTACACAACAGGCACAGGAAGATATGTGGACTGTCCCGCACAGTGCTGCCATTGTCATACATAATAAACACACAACGATGTTGGTTAGAAGAAAAAATACACTACTTCATCCCTCCATCATCCAAGCTGCGTATCCCAACTGGGGTCGCCGGATGCTGGAGCCTATCCCAGCAGTCACTGGGCGGCAGGCGGGGAGACACCCTGGACAGGCCGCCAGGCCATGACAGCGCCCACACACACACACACACACACACACACACACACACACACACACATTCACACCTAGGGACAATTTAGTCCGGCCGACTCACCTGACCTACAGGTCTTTGGACTGTGGGAGCAAACCGGAGCCCCCGGAGGAAACCCACACAGACACGGGGAGAACATGCAAACTCCACACCGAGGACGACCCGGGACGACCCCCAAGCTTGGACTACCCCGGGGTTCGAACCACGGACCTTCTTGCTATGAGGCAACCGCGCTAACGACTGCGCCACCCAGTATATCACTTGTTACCCGGAGTTCCTGCTCATGTCGTGCACCGGCCAGGCCCCACCGGCCCTCATGTAGAGGTGCTGCTGAGAACGGGGCTGTGTGAGAGGTTTCTGACATTCACTTCTCCTGGATCACCACCGTGCCGTGGTGGAGAAGCTTGTGTCTATCAATGATCCCAAGAGCGATGCCGTCTGGAGCTTGGTTCCTGATAGCTTGGCTCCTGATAGCTTGGTTCCTGGTAGGTTGGCTCCTGATAGCTTGGTTCCTGGTAGCTTGGCTCCTGGTAGCTTGGCTCCTGATAGCTTGGTTCCTGGTAGCTTGGCTCCTGGTAGCTTGGCGCCTGATAGCTTGGCGCCTGGTAGCTTGGGACCTGGTAGCTTGGCTCCTGATAGCTTGGCGCCTGGTAGCTTGGGTCCTGGTAGCTTGGGACCTGGTAACTTGGCGCCCGATAGCTTGGCGCCTGGTAGCTTGGCTCCTGGTAGCTTGGGACCTGGTAGCTTGGCGCCTGGTAGCTTGGCTCCTGGTAGCTTGGCGCCTGGTAGCTTGGCGCCTGGTAGCTTGGGACCTGGTAACTTGGGTCCTGGTAGCTTGGTTCCTGGTAGCTTGGTTCCTGGTAGCTTGGGTCCTGGTAGCTTGGCGCCTGGTAGCTTGGCGCCTGGTAGCTTGGCGCCTGGTAGCTTGGCGCCTGGTAGCTTGGGACCTGGTAACTTGGGTCCTGGTAGCTTGGTTCCTGGTAGCATGGGTCCTGGTAGCTTGGTTCCTGGTAGCTTGGCGCCTGGTAGCTTGGTTCCTGGTAGCTTGGTTCCTGGTGGGTTGGCTCCTGATAGCTTGGTTCCTGGTAGCTTGGTTCCTGGTAGCTTGGTTCCTGGTGGGTTGGCTCCTGATAGCTTGGTTCCTGGTAGCTTGGCTCCTGATAGCTTGGTTCCTGGTAGCTTGGGTCCTGGTAGCTTGGGTCCTGGTAGCTTGGGTCCTGGTAGCTTGGGTCCTGATAGCTTGGTTCCTGGTAGCGTCACCCAAGGCAGGTCAAGGGGGAGGTTCCAGACAAAGCGTGATCCAACAAAGCTGTCAACAGTGGAACTGGCAGAAGACGTCTCCAGGTCACAACGGCAGTGAAGTTGGATGAAGGCTGCAACAGAGGGTGGTCCCCAGCCGTCTTGGTCCTCCATGCCACCGGACTCGGGCCACCCCCTGCCAAGCACCGTGTGGCGGCTGCAGGAGCATCAGCCTCGCCACGTAATAAGCTGTCATATGCAGGCGTCCTCCCATTATGACGCTCCAAGATCTGGCTCTACACCCAGCTGAAGACCCAGAAGGAGGACAGTCATACATGGCCCTGAGTGACAGCCGATGATGATGATGATGATGATGATGATCTGACATTCAGCTGAACCAAGTTGGAGTTTAGAAAGAACATTGTTCTCTTATTCTACGGGGTGATTTGAACTCAGATGGAAAGAAATAAAACATGACAAAAGCGTGAAGCATGTGTGCTCCGCCACAGAGTGCGAGGAGCTCAGCTCCCTGGTTTCTCTACATCCGGTTTTAACACACCGACTTCCTGTTGGAGAATGAGTCTGAGGTAAAAGAACAGATTGTCCGGTTCTGAGTCTGGGTTTTTGCTGAACTCCGTGTGAAGCCATGACGGAGAAACCCCAGCTGTAATTAAAAGCTCCGTCTCTGCTCACCGTGCCTGCACACAGCAGCCGAAACCACGTTAATAAAAGTGAGGAGGTTTGAACCCAAACCCTCCTCCGAGGCTCAGAGGAGGCCCGACACGTCTCCCTCCACACGCTGCTGCACGGCACCGGGCAGATCGGAGAAATCAAGCGCTCCTCATGTTCAGAGGAGAGGTTATGATGACATCAAGCAGGGAAAGAGACACCGAGATTTACACATCGGATCAATCAGAACCAATCAGAACCCGGCAAATAAAGGAGAGCGGAGCAGGAATCCAGTCTGGCTGCCGTTCACTGAGACCGGCTCCAGACACACACACACACACACACACACACACACACACACTACTGGTGGTACTGGTCCGTAGCACAGTCAGGATGCATGTCATCTACTGTATGTGTGTTAACCGTGGTGTGATGTCCTGTTTGGGTCTAGAGGCTCGGAGTTAAACTGTATGGAAACACAACGATAACACACACCAACACAAAAACAACACACACCAACACAAACACAACAATAACACACACCAACACAAACACAACGATAACACACACCAACACAAACACAACAATAACACACACCAACACAAAGACAACAATAACACACACCAACACAAACACAAAAATAACACACACCAACACAAACACAATAACACACACCAACACAAACATAACACACACCAACACAAACACAACAATAACACACACCAACACAAACACAAAGATAACACACACCAACACAAACACAAAGACAAAGATAACACACACCAACACAAACACAACAATAACACACACCAACACAAACACAACGATAACACACACCAACACAAACACAACAATAACACACACCAACACAAACACAACAATAACACACACCAACACAAACACAACAATAACACACACCAACACAAACACAACAATAACACACACCAACACAAACACAACGATAACACACACCAACACAAACACAACAATAACACACACCAACACAAACACAACGATAACACACACCAACACAAACACAAAGATAACACACACCAACACAAACACAAAGATAACACACACCAACACAAACACAACAATAACACACACCAACACAAACACAACGATAACACACACCAACACAAACACAACGATAACACACACCAACACAAACACAACAATAACACACACCAACACAACACAACAATAACACACACCAACACAAACAGAAAGATAACACACGCCAACACAAACACAACGATAACACACACCAACACAAACACAACAATAACACACACCAACACAACACAACAATAACACACACCAAGAGAACAATAACACACACCAACACAAACACAAAGATAACACACACCAACACAAACACAAAGATAACACACACCAACACAAACACAAAGATAACACACACCAACACAAACAGAAAGATAACACACACCAACACAAACACAACGATAACACACACCAACACAAACACAAAGATAACACACACCAACACAAACACAACAATAACACACACCAACACAAACACAACGATAACACACACCAACACAAACACAACGATAACACACACCAACACAAACACAACAATAACACACACCAACACAACACAACAATAACACACACCAACACAAACAGAAAGATAACACACACCAACACAAACACAACGATAACACACACCAACACAAACACAACAATAACACACACCAACACCAACACAACGATAACACACACCAACACAACACAACAATAACACACACCAACACAAACACAAAGATAACACACACCAACACAAACACAAAGATAACACACACCAACACAAACACAAAGATAACACACACCAACACAAACAGAAAGATAACACACACCAACACAAACACAACGATAACACACACCGACACAAACACATGAGGATGGCACAGTTAAGGTTTGTAACACACAGGCTCCACTGGACGGCCCTCACTGTCTGATACCTCACTTCTGTAACGAACAGAAGGAGCAGGACAGATGACTCAGTACGACTCAACAGGACGCCTCCTTGGCCAGGAGGGAGGACGTAGGAGGTGGGAGATGGGAGGCAGGTAGGAGGGAGGAAGGATGGGGCAGGAGAGAGGAGGCAGGAGAGAGGAGGAATGGGGCGGGAGGGAGGAGGCAGGAGAGAGGAGGGATGGGGCGGGAGGGAGGAGGCAGGAGCAAGAGGGAGGAAGGATGGAGCAGGATGCAGGAGGGAGGAGGGATGGGGCAGGAGGCAGGAGGGAGGAGGGATGGGGCAGGAGGCAGGAGGGAGGAGGGATGGGGCAGGACGCAGGAGGGATGGGGCAGGAGGCAGGAGGGAGGAGGGATGGGGCAGGAGAGAGGAGAGGTGGGGCAGGATGGAGGAGGGAGAAGGCAGGAAGGATGGGGCAGGAGGGAGGAGGGATGGGGCAGGGGCAGGAGGCAGGAGAGAGGAGGGATGGGGCATGAGGGAGGAGGGATGGGGCAGGAGAGAGGAGAGGTGGGGCAGGAGAGAGGAGGGATGGGGCAGGAGGGAGGAGGGATGGGGCAGGAGAGAGGAGGGATGGGGCAGGAGGAGGGATGGGGCAGGAGAGAGGAGGGATGGGGCAGGAGGGAGGAGGGATGGGGCAGGAGAGAGGAGGGATGGGGCAGGAGAGAGGAGGGATGGGGCAGGAGGGATGGGGCAGGAGGGAGGAGGGATGGGGCAGGAGGGATGAGTCACTTCATCATGACTCACTTCAGACCTGAAGCCAGCGCAGGGCATTTAAACCTGCCCGCCGAGATGCAAATGTACACCAAGATGTCTCACAGCATCCACACATTTCAGCCCTCCGCTGCAACGGAGGACACACGGGGGGGGCGGGGGTGGGGAGGTGGAGTGGAGGGTGGGGGCGGGGGTGGGGTGGAGGGTGGGGGGGTGCAGGGGTAATCCTTGCCCTCTTCCTCACCTGAAGAATTTCCCCCACCGTTTCCATATGAACGCACTGGGAATGTCAAAGACCAAGGAGATGGCTCTGTATAGAGGAGACTGTCAGTCAACGCCAGGCTCGTGTGAGGGGGTGTGTGTGTGCCTGTGTGTGTCTGTCTGTCTGTCTGTGTGTGTCTGTGTGTGTGTGTGTGTGTGTGTGTGTGTGTGTTTTACGTACTGTGAGCTCTCTGGATCTATGTGAACAGTGATGTGTGACAGAGAGAGAAAGAAGGGGCAGAAAGAGAGAAAGAGGGATACACAAGAGCTTTAGAGCTCAGAGAGAGAGAGAGAGTAAAAGAGGACACAAAGAGGCAGAGATATAGAGAGGGAGATTTGATGCTCAGAGACACCAAGAGCTGCAGAGAGAGAATCCAAGAGAGAGAGATTAAGAGGAAAGACAACGAAAAGAAGAAAAGCAGGGAGCGAGAACAAAACTGTTGCACTTGGAAGAGAGAGGGGGAGAAAGGGGGAGAGAGAGCGAGAGACGGCGAGAGAGGAGAAAGGGGGAGAGAGAGCGAGAGACAGAGAGGAGCGAGAGACAGAGAGAGGAGAAAGGGGGAGAGAGAGCGAGAGACAGAGAGAGAGGAGAAAGGGAGCGAGAGACGGCGAGAGAGGAGAAAGGGGGAGGGGGTTGGCAGACATTGCTGTGATCCGTCTGGTGGACTGGTCTGAGACCTCAGTCCATCGACAATACACCCGCCAGAGGTGAAAGTGCCCCAGGAGGAGGTGCAGCTGCCACAGGCCCGGCAGCGGTTCGGCCCGGCAGCGGTTCGGCCCGGCACACACGGACCCTCTTCATCACCGCTACCAACGAGCTCAACCGCAGCACCGAGTCCACGGTGTTGTGCCGTGTGCCCGCGCGGACTCATGGCCACGTGTACTGCTGTGTACGAAGGGTTGCACGAGAGCTGCGTGATGGAAGTCGAGTCGACCTTAACTAACCACTGATGACGTCATGAATGAAACCACGGGAGAAGGGACCGCGTTGCAACAAGTGGCAGTCTGCATTAGCAAAACGTAACGCACATGCTGACCACAGACAGCTCATACACGTCACCTACACAGAACCGAACCCAGCAGAAACAACACAGAACCGAAACCAGTAGAAACACAGAACCGAACCCAGCAGAAACAACACAGAACAGAAATCAGCAGAAACAACACAGAACCGAAACCAGTAGAAACAACACAGAACCGAAACCAGTAGAAACACAGAACAGAAACCAGTAGAGACAACACAGAACAGAAACCAGCAAAAACACAGAACCGAAACCAGTAGAAACAACACAGTACGGAAACCAGCAGAAACAACACAGAACAGAAACCAGTAGAAACAACGCAGAACAGAAACCAGTAGAAACAACACAGAACAGAAACCAGTAGAAACAACGCAGAACAGAAACCAGTAGAAACAACACAGAACAGAAACCAGTAGAAACAACACAGTACGGAAACCAGTAGAAACAACACAGAACGGAAACCAGTAGAAACAACACAGAACAGAAACCAGTAGAAACAACACAGAACAGAAACCAGTAGAAACAACACAGAACAGAAACCAGCAGAAACAACACAGAACAGAAACCAGTAGAAACAACACAGAACAGAAACCAGTAGAAACAACAACAGCGCTGCAACTCCCATTTAAGTGCGAAAAAGGGGGGTGGGGGAACTCGGGCAAGATGTAGCCCAGCGGTGGCTAACCACGTGCCATGGAGAGCCACGTGTCTGCAGGTTTTCGTCCCAGCCGGACTCCACACCAGCTGACTTCACTGATACAGTCTTCCTCTTTGGTTGAAGAGTTGCTAATCAGTGAAATCACCTGGTGCGGAGTCCGGCTAGAATGAAAACCTGCAGACACATGGCTCTCCATGGCACATGGTTGCCACCCCTGATGTAGCCTGTAGTCCTGCTCACAGTCACAGTCCTGCTCAGTCAGGTTTTGCTTTTCGATCCTGGCTGCATTCCACAGCGTGTCGTATGACGGGACATCGCAGTCAGATTCTATGAAGCCTTCCCCATGTACCGCAGCTAAAGATCTAATATCGTTCACAATGAAATTCACCAGCAAACTGGTGGTCTGTAGCCAACTGGTGGTCTACAGCCAACTGGTGGTCTACAGCCAACTGGTGGTCTGTAGCCAACTGGTGGTCTATAGCCAACTGGTGGTCTATAGCCAACCGGTGGTATGTAGCCAACTGATGGTCTGTAGCCAACTGGTGGTCTACAGTCAACTGATGGTCTGTAGCCAACTGGTGGTCTATAGCCAACTGGTGGTCTGTAGCCAACTGGTGGTATGTAGCCAACTGGTGGTCTGTAGCCAACTGGTGGTCTGTAGCCAACTGGTGGTCTACAGCCAACTGGTGGTCTGTAGCCAACTGGTGGTCTATAGCCAACTGGTGGTCTGTAGCCAACTGGTGGTATGTAGCCAACTGATGGTCTGTAGCCAACTGGTGGTCTACAGTCAACTGATGGTCTGTAGCCAACTGGTGGTCTATAGCCAACCGGTGGTCTGTAGCCAACTGGTGGTCTGTAGCCAACTGGTGGTCTTTAGCCAACTCGTGGTCTACAGCCAACCGGTGGTCTGTAGCCAACCGATAGTCTGTAGCCAACCGGTGGTCTATAGCCAACCGGTGGCCTGTAGCCAACTGATGGTCTGTAGCCAACTGGTGGTCTGTAGCCAACTGATGGTCTGTAGCCAACTGGTGGTCTGTAGCCAACTGATGGTCTGTAGCCAACTGGTGGTCTGTAGCCGCCTCGTCTCCGCTGCGGCAGGGCGTTTGGTGGGGTTGCAGCTGACTGCTGTGGAGGGATTATGGTCGTTCCTCAGCAGCTCGGGCTACAGGACGCCGTTTCAGATGAGTTGTGCCCGGCACTTGCACTTTTTTTTTAAAGAGGTTTGCCCCCCCACCACCACCACCTTCTCCCCAGCTGTATCCAGCTAATTACTCCAATTCTTTCCTTTTTTTATTTCTGCCATCATCAGGTGCTCTTGACATGAAGCAAAACAGAAAGCTAGCTAGCCATTCTATGTCACTACCGCTGTAATGCTGCGATCGTAGGCAGATCAGAAGGAGGGGGGAGGGGGATGATAGACCACGTGTCACTTGTGTGGCGCCCTCTTGCGTTGTCAAAAACAATGGTGTATTTTAAATTGACTTGTTCGTTTACTTCGGCAAGCATACTGAATAAGGGTGATGTGCAGAACTGCAGCAGCTACAGAGGTATAAAGTTGATCAGCCATAGCATGAAGATATGGGAAAGAGTAACAGAAGCTAGGTTAAGAGGAGAGGTGGTGATGAAAGAGTAACATAAGCTAGGTTAAGAGGAGAGGTGGTGATGAAAGAGTAACATAAGCTAGGTTAAGAGGAGAGGTGGTGATGAAAGAGTAATAGAAGCTAGGTTAAGAGGAGAGGTGGTGATGAAAGAGTAACATAAGCTAGGTTAAGAGGAGAGGTGGTGATGAAAGAGTAACAGAAGCTAGGTTAAGAGGAGAGGTGGTGATGAAAGAGTAACAGAAGCTAGGTTAAGAGGAGAGGTGGTGATGAAAGAGTAACAGAAGCTAGGTTAAGAGGAGAGGTGGTGATGAAAGAGTAACAGAAGCTAGGTTAAGAGGAGAGGTGGTGATGAAAGAGTAACAGAAGCTAGGTTAAGAGGAGAGGTGGTGATGAAAGAGTAACAGAAGCAAGGTTAAGAGGAGAGCTGATGATGAAAGAGTAACATAAGCTAGGTTAAGAGGAGAGGTGGTGATGAAAGAGTAATAGAAGCTCGGTTAAGAGGAGAGCTGATGATGAAAGAGTAACATAAGCTAGGTTAAGAGGAGAGGTGGCGATGAAAGAGTAACAGAAGCTAGGTTAAGAGGAGAGGTGGTGATGAAAGAGTAACATAAGCTAGGTTAAGAGGAGAGGTGGTGATGAAAGAGTAATTGAAGCTCGGTTAAGAGGAGAGGTGGTGATGAAAGAGTAACAGAAGCTAGGTTAAGAGGAGAGCTGATGATGAAAGAGTAACAAGCTAGGTTAAGAGGAGAGGTGGTGATGAAAGAGTAATAGAAGCTAGGTTAAGAGGAGTTGTGATGATGAAAGAGTAACATAAGCTAGGTTAAGAGGAGTTGTGATGATGAAAGAGTAACATAAGCTAGGTTAAGAAGAGTTGTGATGATGAAAGAGTAATAGAAGCTAGGTTAAGAGGAGAGCTGATGATGAAAGAGTAATAGAAGCTAGGTTAAGAGGAGAGGTGATGATCAGCGAGCAGCAGTATGGTTTCATGCCAGGAAAGAGCACCACAGATGTGATGTTTGCTTTGAGAATGTTGTAGGAGTATAGAGAAGGTCAGGAGGAGTTACATTGGGT
>JAJHIY020000271.1:335000-336376 GCA_022114975.2 Lampris megalopsis
GTTTTGCCATCAGTTTGTTTCACGGTCGGGCATTTTTCAAAGTGGCGTCCCGCTCGTGAAGACGTGAGAGACCAAACAAGCATCCACCCCCATGGATCAACACCAACCACGTGACACATTACTTGTTTGTCTAAACTACATTAACAAAAGGAGGCAGTGGTTACCAGACAGGTATCAAAATGACAGCGTAATATGTCAGAAAGCATGACTAGCTAGCTAGCTAACTAGTTTGCCCGGCCATGAACACCACTTCTGCTGCGTTGCCTTTCTGCAGGATTGCAGAACACACTAAGAAGGCCGTTCAACATGTAAACGAAGAAGCTGGTAGATTTTGTGTAAAATCAAGACCTCCGGCGAGGAGACACACGAACTTTCCAACACATCTTTCCAACACAGCAGTCCAGAAATAAAGAAGCTTCCTCTGCTGCGACGGTATCGCCCAGGTTTGCTTTATATCCTTCCACGGCTGCTCGTCACGTCCCTGTTTGGCTTCCGGCAAACCTCCCGTTTCGTTTTACTGTTACCGCTCCTGCAGTACCGACTCCTCTCATCCACAGTCACACACCAGCATTAGCCCGCACCAGGCATCCGCCGTGTCCCACGGGGCACAGGAAGTGAGGTGAAATGAGTCACTTCCTGTGCCCCGCACTGACAACTGCAGCCAAGGCAGAAGTCATCATCAGAGGAGGCGACGGTGAAGCAGCATCTCACACATTCATCCATCTCTTATCCACACCACCCAGGGTGGAGGGGACGCTGGAGCCTGTCCCAGCCGCCACCGGGCGGCAGGCGGGGAGACACCCTGGACAGGCCGCCAGGCCATCACAGGGCCCAGACACACACACACACACACACACACACCAAGGGACAACGTAGCACGGCCGACTCACCTGACCTACAGGTCTTTGGACTGTGGGAGGACACCGGAGCCCCCGGAGGAACCCCACACAGACACGGGGAGAACATGCAGAATGACCCGGTGATACCCCCGAGGCTGGACTACCCCGGGGCTCGAACCCAGGACCTTCTCGCTGTGAGGCGACCGCGCCACCCACTGCACCACCGTGCCGCCAGCACCTCCAACAGCCTGACTAAAATATTAACTACGATCCAAACTTAACATTCTACCATAAGAGAGTTTCCACGTGGACCTTTCAGAGCAGTTTACATGACGTGAGGACTCCCAGCAGAACCACAGGAGGACCAGAGTCAGGGGTTTTCTGGGGAAACAGGTTTATAAAGGCGGGTCAGGGGAGTGCTGGGTTCGCTGTAATCGTAAAGAACAAACCACCGGAGGGAACAGGACAGGTGAACATGGCTCGGCCGCGGCCCCACCACTATTTTAAACCAGGAAGCTGAAACATCGTCGTGTCGTG